>VZTH01018997.1:972462-1021335 GCA_013397815.1 Aleadryas rufinucha
TTTTTTTTTTTTTCTTTTTAAAAAATATATAGCATGTTTTGTTTGTGATTTCTTGGGGCTTTGGTGGACGAAGAGGAATTCATTTTAATTTAAAAGAAAAATTATTTATTGCCAATAATTCCAATGGATTTAAGAAAAAAAAAATGAATGAGATCCCTTTCTAGAAGTTCCCTTTTCTCCCCAACTCAGTGGATGGACTTGTTCTTCAAATTAATTAGTTAATTAATTATTAATTAATTAGAAGGAAAGTCCTCTAAGGGATACAACTGGTCTCAGTAATGTCTCCCTTACATCACATTGTTTGATTTTCTATTTCTTTGTTTCTTGAGGTCCAGATTTTTTTTTTTGTCTATGCAACGGATAGATTAATTTGAAGAATAGGAGAAAGAGATTCTTTAGGTTTAACAGTGCTACTCTTTACTATGTTGCACACATGATCTGATAACATTATTCTTATTCCCCTCCAGACTTTGAGTCATTATGATATTTTCTTCCCTTCTTGCAAGTCTATAGTGCACAGAGCAGCCCCATTTCGTGATGTGTTAAACAAAACACAACAAAGAAATAAAGAAGGGGTCAATAGAAGCTGTTAGCTACAAACACATTACAGGCAATATACAACACCAGCGGTTGAATATTGACCTCAGGGCATTAACTCTAGATTGGCATGCCATGCTACAGCACATGAACACAGTCATCTTTACAACACAGAGCGGAATTTAAGAGACTCACATAATTGCCTGCGAGAAGGTACAGGAGCACTTCCAAATGCTGTGCCCTGTAAATAAAACACATTTTTTTTTTTTTGGAGCAAAGGATGTCAGATTAACAGCAGCAGCAAATGAAAAAAATGACAGGACATGAAGAAAATGAAGGCAGTGAATCGAAATAGAGACTGTTTAGATAGAGGAGTATTACTGATACTGAAGAACTGCAGTTCCTATTTTCAGATAAACATATAGTGGAGAATGTTCTATGACTAGTCCACCCATCAGTGAACACAATGAACCAAAAAGAGAGAAAAGAGAGAGAAAGAAAGAAGACAGGAAAAAGGTATCAGCATAAGACAGGCATGCTCCCACTTGTCAAAAATTAAATTTGACGGAAAGGACAACGTATGGAGTGTATATATATTAATGTGAATTCCTTCACAATAATAAGAAGGCTCAATGACACCAATGTCTTAGCTGATACTGTCACTGTTTGAAGGTACATTTCAAACAGGTAGGAAGGAGAGTGAGTGCAGTACTGTTTGGTTCCTGCCACTTCCTCCTCATCTTGTCTCCGTAATTCTTTACCATGTCCTCACTGTGTCAGTTTTATGCCAGCTGACAGGAAGCAGCTCCATTAAATCTCCAATCAATACACACAGTACGCTCTTCCAATAGATAGAGTGCTTCATCTTTTGTGTTATGCCAGCAATAACAACACATCCCTGAAATACCAACTGTGCATGTAAACAACATGAACCAAATACCAAGCAAGTCATAACAGTTAGGAAGTGTAGGCAAATCTCTTCCCAGTGTGATCCCCTATTCCCACAATCTTCCTCAGCACACATGCCCACGCCCCCCCAAACCAACAAACCAATCCCAGAAAAACAAACTAATTACATAAAGAAAGAAGATGACTAGGTAAACTCTCGTGTATAAAACTTGGAAAGCACTGTTAAAACAAACTATGTTGTCTCATTCTGAATCCAGAACACAAATCAGAGCTTTGCTTTGAGTTTGTGTCCAAGACTGCATCCTTCCCAATGTAAAAGGGCATATGGATCATTTGGACTGGGTAGTCAAGGATGACTAATTACAGTAAGATTTAGCTTGGAAGTATTGCCTTAAAAAAAAAGATCAAATACCTGAAACTTATGAGACTTGAGTGGATGTTGACTTCTATTTTGATTTCCATCATCTTTTTAAAGTCAACGCTGGGAACTGATTTACCAGACACTGAGAAAGGGCTAGGCATTGGCTCAAGGAAGAGCCACCTTTACATCACTGATTCCCATACCACATTTTTAAGGAAAATCAGAATAATTACGATTATTCTTCACTTAGGTACCATGGCTGTGCCACTGAGGCCATGGCTTGCTACTCTGTGGCCACATGCAGTGCAGGGTAGCTCAGCAGAAACCATTTGTCCCACTACACCCCAAGCTTGTCACTCCAAGATTCCTTCCTGAAACTGCAGTAAGAGGTCATAGTCATGGCAAAAAGGAGCCAAGGGAGCAAACTGGGGTTAACTTGTGCTGGGCCAGCAAAAGTGGCTGCATCTCTTGTTTTCCTGGCTGCATCTCCGGTTTTCAGGCTGCCAGGAAAAGGCAGTAAGCTCTCCTACTTATCAGGAAAACATGCAAACAGGCAGTGTGCTCAAAGTCCTTTCCTTCAGGGCAGGCAGTGCCCTGAAAGTGCACGTTTTTTTTTCTGCACAGTTTTTTATGGAGTTATTTCAGCATTGCCAAAGCCCATCTTTATCTCCAGCTAACTTCTCAGAGTAGCCAAAGGACAAGTTGTCTGGGTACCAAATCTAGTTGTACATTTAGCACTTAAGTTCTTCAGTGACTGCTAAGGCTTTACCTATTATTTCCAGTACTTTCTTAAATCTTTTTAAAACAAAATACAGTTATTTGAGATACTAAGAATATTTATCTAAACCAAAGCTAGAAATACCGAAGAAAACACATTGTAGAAGGGCAGTACCACTGTCTCCCCATTCTCCCAATTCTAAGTTATTCTGGGATGCTTAAAGGCAGCTTTCTAGAAAAGCTGAGGTACACAGTGGTACCTTAACTTAAGGTACTTCGTAAAAGTAAGTTTTCAGAACATCATTTAAGGACATTGAAATGATTTGTGAAATCACATACACAAAACAAGTAGTGCAAAATAAATTGGTCTGATAATGGTTAAAAGACTGCTTGCTTACTTAGCCCATAGGGGTTTTTTTTTCTGTAATTTTAATGTGTAGCACCTACATTGTACACTCCACAAATCAAAAAGAAAATCTTTACACAGCCTCAACTTACACGAATCCATCAGCCAAAGAACTGGGAACTTAATTATTCATTTCTGGTTACTATCATCACTCCTGACACAAATTATGCATTTCTAATTACAAAATTCTCCTTTGAAAAGCAAGATGCCAATGAATTTGACTGCATTACTTTTTTCACATTTTTGATTTCCAGAGTAATTTGCCTTCTCAGGGCAAAGGACATACACCTTTATCTTTTAACCATGCCTTCCCTTCCCTTTTTTCTGCACATATTCCAGAAGTAAAAAATAAATACTCTAGAAATAAATTTCCTTCAGTATCATCTGGCCCAATAATAAAGAGTGTTTTTTAAAAACTAAGTCAGGTGTCAGACATTCTCCATAGAAAATTCAGGCCCTGCTAGAACTCATGGCAGTTCAACAGTTTCAATCACATATAACTCTTTTTCTGCCCTCTCTATGTGGTATAATGCTTAATCCTAAAAGTGTCTAGGCTTCCATGACAGTTTCAGTGGTAAATACTATACTAAGTTTTCCAAGTCCTGTGATTCATAGAAATGTAGAGCCTTAAACAAAGATAATGTTACCAATAATGTAGAGGCAGCGTCGATGACTAGTCACCTTGTCATTACTAAGTTAATGGTTTACAAAAGTTAGCACACTCATCTGAAGTTCTAACTGGTGGACCCTTCCCCACCCTTCTGCTTTGCAGTTTTAACTAAGAGATCAAGTGCACAACAGCATCTCTCAAATTACACTGATTTTCAAATCCGTTAAAGGTAATTTCAATATAAATGCAAGGAGAAAACAGCTATCAGTACCTGACAAGCTGGAGCTCAGGAATCCATCAAGATCCAGAAGCCTCTAGAAGTGTCAGGATGCCTCATTTTTAACACCTGGCCTATTCAGAAGGCCAATGAGGACAGTTTTTAGGACTGCTTTGCACATGAACGCAGTATGACAAGAAAATATACCTGTTCAGGTCTTGATTCCTGCCTACATCTTATAGCTTTGTCACAAATATATTGAGATTTCAGTCTGAAGTGCTTCCTGGCCTGAGAGGGCCAGGGTGGCTTAAGGCTTAAGTACTATATACAATCAGATTAATTTATTTAATATTTACCATAGCATCAGATGGTGAACTAAGCACTGACCCACTAATTAACTCATGCTTAGGATGGATTCCCACATTCCCAGTGAAAGAAGGGCATAGACTAATTTTTCTATATGTTCCTGTGCCATGTAATTCAGTGTGACAGTCTCTGTTCCTCGAAAGGGAAAAGTAAGAGAGGCTTTTATCTTATCTTTTCTGTCTTCATATAACGTATCTGCAGCATCCCCTCATTGTTAATGCAGGAATGTTTGATTACCCAAGACAGCCCTAAAATGAATGTGGATTTTATGCACCAGACAAGCAGATATACAGTTGTTCCGTTTACATTCCTTCAGTCAGTCATTTCTAATTTCTTTTCACTTAGCTTTCAGAAAAGCAATCAGAACATTACAAAACTCAGTTCTTTTTGAAAACACCATCAATTTTTAATCTTGTCAAGGTGAGAGTACGACACAGTTTCTGTCAGAAGTCACAGTTAAGTATTCACTGAAAACTCCAATGAACTCTGCAAGGGAATACAGCATTTAGTTCCCACTGCTGTTTTGTTTCTCACATCCTCACGTTGAACAAAACTAGTTACTGTCAGCTTTTCAAAGCAATGACTAAAAACACCAACCAGTCTAAATATTTATGACTGTAGCTATTCTGGGACAACAGCAGCAAGGATATCCAAATGAAAAGGGCT
This sequence comes from Aleadryas rufinucha, assembly GCA_013397815.1. NCBI lineage: Eukaryota > Metazoa > Chordata > Aves > Passeriformes > Aleadryas > Aleadryas rufinucha. Next base: position 977,252 of record VZTH01018997.1, read on the forward strand.
CATAATTCCACTTGTTCAACAAAGCAAAACATCCAAATATGTATTAGTTTGCTGTTCAAAGGAAGCTTTTCACTAAAAATATTTTACCAATTGCATATGTTTCCTACATCTGTCTGCACTCTAAAGTTAGGATTTCACCTGTTATTAACTGAATATGGTGACTGAAGTCCTCTGGGTTCACCTTGAGCAACTTGAAAATCTGAATATTGCAAGACATGAAACAATCGAATCAATACAGCTAAATACCCCCTCTGCAGCATAACTACACAAATATCGCTGGGTTCTTTTGTCACTTTCTATGAGGAATCTCCACAAAGATGTGTATTGACAACAGACCAATCAATGCCAGAAATAAATAGAAGAGCTCGCCACCCATCAAATGAATGTTTTTCCAATAAGTGTCCTCTAATCCCTTAGAACACAAATACACCTGCTACATGGTTAAAAGGAAGAATACAAAAAAAAAAAGATACCCCCCCCCCAAACAACCTAAAATCTCTAAACCACCCCAAACTCCTCTCATGTTATGATTTTAAAAGAGGGTAACTCACGATACCCAACATTTTCCCTAGAAGTTTCCCTAGCACATAGTACTTTGACATGAACTTATCCCTTTTTTCTCATCACAGAAATCATACCAATACCACAGAGCGTTTCAGAATACTACTAAGAAAAAAACCCACAGTCTTAGAAGACAGGCTATACTGAAGTCTTAGTTATTACCACATAAAATAAAAGTTCAGCTGATCTCACAAGTGTTCAGAAAGATAATTCCACATCAGTACATGATGGCAAAATACCACTGTAAGATCTCCTAGAGACAGCAAGACTTGCTGTATCACTCCCACATTCTCCTGTAAGAGCAGAGTATGTTTCTTTCCTAAAGAAAGTAAATATTAAAATGGTAAGATGTACTTCAGTGTCACGGCTTTCACTTGTATTACACAGCACTTCACCAGCTTTGTCTATCAACGAAGTGACACACAAAGCAGTGTACTGCTACTCTGAGCTCAGCACTGAGTTCAGGAAAGGCTGCCTTGGATCTACTACTTTTCCAATGCAATATTACTCTTAAAAGGTTTTATATATGTAATTTAATTCAATGTAATGACATTAGCATGTCTTCAGTCATGGTGCCACCAGTTTCTAAAAGATGCAGACTTCTACGAAACCTCAGGTTCTTTCTTCAAAGTTCCAAGTTTGGTGCAACAAACTTATTCATGAACATCTTCTTGATCGTTGGATTTTACTGTACACACTCAACCTGCGCTCATTTTGGTTTCAAGATTTTTACCACCTTGATAGAAATATCTGCTTTTTGTCACATGACCTATTTTTCGTGTGAGCTGATTCAGTGGGACTATGTCAGTTATCTTAGCTTTGCCCTGTTTTCTACCTGAAATTCATACACTACCTTTTAGTCTTCACTCCACTTCTAATTTAAAAAAAAAAAAATCCCATTTATATTTTATTTTTTAAAAATCCCATTTAAAATTTTATTTTAAAAAATTCCCATTTAAAATTTTAAGTGCTGAGATTACTTCTACTTATGTAGAAACCATCCATCCTTCAGGCTCATTTTGACAAGTTGAATACAGAGAGGGGAAGATCTTGAGACTTTGGAAGATAAATCATCTGCATAAATATAAATGAAAAATCAGAGTCAAAGCAGTAGTATTAAAGAGGAACACCAATGCTTTAAAGCCAAGCTCAAACAGAACAGGAACTCTTTTTCCTTTTAGAAAGATAGGATTAGAAAAAGCTAAACAACCTCAGGCAAGCACCGCCCCCCTCCATTATTTTTCACAAACAATTGTTTACAACTTAATCTCTTCTATAGCATTATCCAGCTTTAATAATGGCAGACATTCAGTCTTTACATTCCCTCTGATGAACAACTGCTTATCATTTGTGTCTTTTTCTTTTATTAGATTTCAGATCGCAATGTGCTTTACCTTTAACAAAGAAACAAGAAAAAAATGTTTTGTTCCTGTGGTGGCCTAAAATAACATAAGGCCTTCATACAATTCCAAAATATTTAAATGTATATGCAATTGAAGATGATAGCACATAATCACATACATTTGTTTTCATTTTTTTGAAAGCTATGCCAGGCATGAACAAAATTACTAAAAGAAAATATCCCCAAGAGCAAATGTCGCTCCATAGACTATAGATATATTAATATAAATATGTTCTTCCTCAAAACTCAATTCTAAACTGAACTTATAGCTCAATAAGGAAGACATATTTCCATCTTAAAGTTACCAGTAAATATTTTACTAGCAGTCTCTTGGCACATTTTCAACTCTGAATCAACATTTACATGTGCTTTTCAGCAATCTGCTTCAACATATAAATGAAGGATCCTAAAATACAGTTTCACAACAGAGTTTGGATGGCAATCCCGTAAGGCCAAACTACACATACTACCTTAGATCTAGATACAATCAGACAAGGCAGTAACAGTCTTTCTGGGTACTTACAGTCCCTTACATGATAGTGATAGGATACATGTTTCAAATGGATAATCCAAGGAATGTTTTTGTATAGCCAGCTTCCCTTCCAGCTTGTACTGACTCACGAGAAACAACAACCTGCTCAAGTTGCTTAGGTAGAAATTTCTAATAAATTGTGGATCCCTGCATGTCCCAACATCTGCTGAAATATTGTTCTTACATTTAAAGAAAACTTTTTGTAAACATAATAAAAGAAGTAAATAGGAAAACACTAACTCATTTGCAGACATCTCATTCACACCATAGATGTCACATTACATTAATTTCTTATTCACTTGATCTCCTGATTCTTCCTCCTTTTGGGAGACTTGACTTAATGGCACTTGAATTTAACTATGCCTGCCTTCAGTTCTATACAAGTTGTTTTAAAGCCACCCTGCTTTGCTCATTTAAGTTTTTTTGTGAACTTGATTTTTCAGGTCTCTTAGGCACTACTGCCTATGACATCTTTCATTTAAAGCATATCCTCTGTATGCACTTCAGTAAAAGTGTTCCTATTTTAGGGCTGTGCATGGGAAATTCAAACTGAAGTTGCTGGGCAGCCTCAGTACTTAGTCAACTTCTACCCCTTTTCTCATCCTTCTAAGCCCCTTGCTCCTGCCAAAGCCACCCTTCTGCTGACAATCTAATCCAGGCTGATCCCATGTATTTAGGTCCTCTTACCTGAGCTAAGTTTTCCACTAATGGCCACTTTCTGTCTTGTACCTGGTTCATAAGTATGATATCCAACTCTGCAAAGTGAAGTTTAGCCATTGTTTGGCAAAACATAAAGGATCTCTTTAAAAACAACAACAAAAAAGTAATGCACTTACTTTCATAATTCAACTTGCCATGTAATTCATTGCATATAGCAAGTCAATTTGGCATCTATTCTAAGGACAATTAGAGGCTTTCTATGCTATAAATTGCCACATATATTAGACAGTGTGTCACAGAAGAAAAAATTTCCCATCATTTAAATTTATTTCATGTCAGAAAAATACTTTTTGCTGATCTATGTTTAGTACAGGGCTCTAGATGGCTTAAGGAGTCCTGGGTACCTCACTGCCTCTCACTGCACGTTATCTTTCCAGGTGGAGTGGATGTCATTCCTTATCGGAACAATCTCCCTGGAAGCAACTCCTGTGGGTGAACCAGATATTCTCCAGGAGTCGACACAGTGATTCTGAGACATGGCTGCACTGGGCTGGGTCGGCTTTTTTTTTTTGAAGACTGCTCTTATTTAGCACTAAGTTACTCGCTGCATCAACCACAGGAAACTTTCTTCACTAGATTCAAAGGGAGGCAAAAAGACAAAGGATTCTGTTTGTGAAGTTAATTCTTTCCACATCCCATTTTTAGCTATTGTTGGTTTTGCCATACAACTATCTTCAGATATATACAAATGTATTAGAAGCGCATACAGAACATTCAAGAACCACTTCAAAAATACATATAGTATAGATGTATGCACATCCTATTGATTGATTATTAAGCCCACACCATTACAGTTGGAAGAGACCTTTGCTGGTCACATAGTTCCCCTTCCTGCTCAAAGCCCCTTGTCAACAATGAATTTTGACTTAACCACCCCTAAATTAAAAATTCAATAGAGTTAAGGGCAGAGACCATTGGATGATTATATCTAGATCAGAACATAATGCTGAGGTAAATGTTTGTACAAAGCTTAACTAAATGCCTAGGGATTCATATTCCAATTTTAATTTAATCAGAATGTAATGCTGAAGCACACACAGCTACCTTTTCAGTTCAGCTCGTATTTTCACTAGATCTCATTTATTTCTAAAAGAAACCCTCAGTGGTTTCATAAAAAACAATGTTAATGCTAAAAAGATATATATAGTAATGAAAAACTGTGCTGGTTTTGGCTGGAGTAGAGTTAATTTTCTTCCCAGGGGCTGGTATGTGTCTGCATTTTGGATTTGTGCTGAACACAGGGTTGATAATACAGAGATGTTTTCATTACTGCTGAGCAGGGCTTAAACAGACCCAACACCTTTTCGGCTTCTCAAACTGCCATGCTGTCAGGGAATTTGGGGGTGCACGGGAAGTTGGAAGGAGACCCATACAGGACAGATGACCCAAACTGACCAAAGGGATATTCCATATCCTATGAAATCATGCTCAGAATATAAAGTGGGAGGAAGAAGGAGAAAGTGGAGGACATTTGGAATGATGGCATCCGTCTTCCCAAGTCACTGTTACACGTGACAGGGCTCTGCTCTCCTGGGGATCGCTGAACACCTTCCTGTCCATGGGAAGGAGTGAATGAATTCCTTGTATTGCTTTGCTTGCATGTGTGGTTTTTGCTTTACCTATGAAACTGTCTTTATCTCAACCTATGAACTTTCTATCTTTTGCCCTTCTGATTCTCTCCTTGATGCTACTGGTAAGGAAGTGGGTGAGTGGCCATATGTGGTTGCTGGGTGGGGTTAAAACATGACAACAGTGTTTGAAATTTGGACTTTTCTCCCTCTTGCAAGCTGCAAATCTATTCACATGACCTGCAATGTTTGCTTTGCCACATTATACAAATACTTCCGCAGTTCTGTACACTATTTCCTGTAATTGTCGCTGTTGGAAATATCCCAGCAAGTCAAACTCATTTTCCTATTTTTAAGGGATAAATATGAAGCTTGTACAAATCACCATGAATGTGATTACCAGTGCCAGTTTCAATGTGATTACATTACAAGTCTGACCAAAAGACACTGGAAGTCTTTCTCATCCCAAAGTATATTCTTGTGTAAGCTCAAATACAGTATATAGAGCATTCTCTGTATCAATTAGTTGTCCACATGAAGGCAGGTACTCACAATCCACAAGGTAGGAGAATAATTGTAAAAGCTCCTGCTTAATTCCATTAATTTAAAAGTTATTTGTAATGAATAATATAAGTAGCTAACACCAGTAACTCATTAATACGAATAACATGAGGTATTAAACCAATTTGATGGCTCAATTATGAAAGTAAGGATTATAGTTAAAAATTGCGTATAAATAAAAGAAATCATATTATTATGCACACAAAAAAAGGTGACTGACTGGCAAGAAAGAAAAGGAATTGTTATTAAAAGAGCAACAATCTCAGTCATTATAAAAGCAATTGCCATTGATCAATGTTTGATATCTCCCATATCAGGACTCCGGGACCTAATTGGTAAATGCTCACATTACAACAAAACACTGCTGCAGGGGTGTGGAGATGAGATAGGCAAGGAGGGAGAAAACATTATCATCCTTACCCAGCAGGAAAAAAAAAAAATTAAAAAAAAATTGGATACAAGTTCTTCCCTTATGCCCAAAGCTGAAGCAAACTGTTATTTGAGAAAGATTTTATTGCTGAGATGTATGTTAATTTGTATCACCTTCAAACACAAGACTTCTTTTTTTTCAGCCTGTTGATTCAGCTTCCTTTCAAAACCAAATTGAAATATAAATAAAACATCCTACACAAGGAAAGGGACATGATTCTGGATACATCTCATTTTGATTTTTCTTTTACAGGCAGTATGACAAGCTCTCAGAATTTAATTTCCAACTGCCTGGTAGTAAATGTCTTTATTTCTCAGCTCCCAAAGACAGTTATCTTTTCTGACTATTCTTTTCCACTAAAAAGAAAATCTTTTTTTGTTTCCAAAATACGTAGATGGGAGTGTCTTGCCAGTTAAATCTTACAAATAATAATAATTATAAAAATCCCAGCAGGAAAATTAAAACCACAAAAATGTTCATGATTCCCATAACTAAACCACAGTCTGATTAATGTGCTCATGCTATGATCCACTTTTTTCAGCATCTGAGCTTTTGAATTGATATAATAAAAAATGATTCTTTGTTGCACAAATGGTCAATCACAAGTTTGCTTTAGATTTAGTTTTGCTAACTGTTTCTTGTCTTTGTTTTCATGTAGTTTTACATATATATGAGTTAATTTGACCTATGTTCACCTGAGAAATACAGTATTTCACCTTTTTTGGCATGTCCAGATGCACATCAGTGATGAGTGGCACCCCTCAAGGGTCTACTGGGACCAGTACTGTTTAGTATCTTCACCAAAGGCCTGGACAGCGCGACCCAGTGCACCCCCAGCAGGTTTGCAGAGGACACCAAGCTGAGTGGTGTGTTTGACGTGCCTGAAGGACAGGATACCATCCAGAGGGACCTGGACAAGCTTGAGAAGTGGGCCCATAGGAATCCCACTTTAACAAGACCAAGTGTCAGGTCCTGCACCTGGGTCAAGACAATCCCTGGTTTCATCCCAGAGGATGAACAGATCCAGAGCAGCCCTGCCCAGAAGATCTTGGGGATGCTGGTGGGTGAGAGGCTGGACATGACCCAGCAATGGGCACTCACAGCCCAGAGAGCCAAACATGTCCTGGGCTGGATCCAAAGCAGCATGGGCAGCAGGGCAAGGGAGGGGATTCTGCCCCTCTGCTCTGCTCTGGTGAGACCCCACCTGCAGCGCTGCATCAGCTCTGGGGTCCCCAGCACAGGAAGGACATGGACCTGATGGATCGGGTGCAGAGGAAGTTCACCAAGATGATCAGAGGGATGGAGTACCTTTCTTATGAGGAAAGGCTGAGAAAGTTGGAGTTGTTCAAGCCTGGAGAAGAAAAGGCTCCAGGGAGACCTTATAGAAGCCTTCCAGACGGGGACAGATCACAGCAGGGCCTGTTCCAATAGGACAAGGGGTAATGGTTTTAAACCATGAAGGAAGGTCAATTAGGGTTAGATACAAGGAAGAAGTTTTTTCACAATGATGGTGGCAAAACACTGGCACAAATTGTCCAAAGAAGTGGTGGATGTCCCACCCCTGGAAACAATCTTAACCAGGTTGGATGGGGTTCTGAGCAATCAGATCCTATTGAAGATGTTCCTGCCAATTGCAGGGAATTGGACTAGATGACCTTTAAATGTCCCTTCCAACCCAAACAATTCTATGATTCTATATAATACAGGGCTACCCATCAGCTTTTCACAGAAGCATTTTAGCATCTTAGTGTTAGTGTTTCATTAGCATCTTAGCTGTTTAAGGAACTAATTGCAAAACAAACCTCGAACCCACAACACAACTGCAGGGAATTACTCTGTTACCAGCCTGTGTGGTGCTATTACAGTTTTTCTGTTCCTACTTGATATTATACTTCTGTCAGTGTGAGGGCTGGCACACCTTTCAGACACACACTCTGTTCCATTTAAGCTTGTCCCTTCCCCAACATTTATCCAGAAATAATCAGCTGAACACTATTTTTTCCAACCTCTTATAGAAAAGCCTTTTCAAAACAACTGAATGCCTTGTAACTACATTAAAACATTCTGAACACAACTCCGTCCCTTGCCGCTGTTGCTTGTCAGATGCCCTGATATCTCATTAATGCATATTTTCCTAAGAATACCATGCTGCATGCTTCACACAAAGCATGTGTGGCACAACAAAACCTACTTTGGCACAAAACATTTCTTCCTTCCCACATTCTGCAATTGAACTAATATTTTTATGCAGTCCCAAAATGGAAAAGTCTTTTTAGCACTTAATATATTAAAATTCACTACTATCATTAGATTTGCTGGTAGCATATATGCAATAACAAATTCCAACTTTTTACTGAATGGACAGTAGGATATGAAGAAAAAAAGAGTACCTATTTTACTAAGTAGATTTATCAATGAAGCATAAACCAAGAGAAAACTATAGGTAGGGACAAAAATGAGGAAAAAGAAGAAATGGACAAAGCTGGGAGGAGGTGATGGCCTAAGAGTCTGCTTCTCTTATAAGAATCAATAACAACACCAAGTCAAGATCTCAGCTGCAGCTTACGGATGATGCTGTGTGGAAATTACTTCTAAGAAATGTAGTTTGAAACATGAGTGAAAATAAGGCAGATGACGTTTCTACTTTGAACTCCAAACTGCTGCAGACAGTTTAGGTTTAGGTTTGGGGATATTTGCAATTCTCATTTGATTAGAAGTCTGTGCAGCTAGAGGTACATTCAAGCTCTGTCGAGCCTTCTAACTGAAATTTCATAACTTCCCAAATCACAGGGATAACCACTACAAAACAGAGGAGATTAGATACGGGAAAAAAAGAGCAACTATTGGAAAGGAGGTTATTAAACACAGTAGAATTCAAACCTGAATGACAAGGCAAGAAGTTACAAGGGGTGTTTTGTGAGGGTAGTGTTAGTTACATATTTACATACATGCAGGATTTGATACCATACCAGCTTTCAGAAGTACCACAAAAATGAGAGCAACATCTGTTTGTTTTCTGTATCACTGACGAGAGTCACCTTGACTTTTCATTATTCTGAGATTTTTTGTTTTTTTTTTTTTTTTGGTATAGCCTTGAGGCTACTGTCAAAGAAAGGACATGAGCTATTAAGAACAGAATGCCAGCTATGATAAACAAAACTGTCCTAGAGTGTTGTAACAATGAACACGGGTTTTCAAAATGTTTTCCCTCTCCTTTTAGAGAATGCCTACTACAGTGAGAAAGAGGCATTACCAAGAACATGAAGAATAAACGCAGCCATTTTTCTGGGGGTTCAGGGCACATTTTTTCTGTCTCCCAAATTAACAAACATATAAACTAATAAAAAGAAATCAAAGGAAAAAAAACTCCCTACTCATCCTTTAACTTTCAATATGCTCTATGCCTGAGAACTCGAAAGTTCTAGTACCAACAGTGTATTTGTCATCCCATCAAAGAACTTGTACTTCTGAGTACTTCTTATCAGTATGCATCTCATCAAAACAAGTGTTTACTATTATAAACAAAATAATTATTATCACTGCAACGACTATTTAAAAGCTGCCAAGACATGAATAACAGTAACTAATGTTACGTTTAGAAATCAAACTCCCATTTACACACTATCCACTGTCCTAATGATGCACCTTTAGAGACCCCTTTTTAATAGAATTTGGGTTTTTTGAAGTTAAACTCTTATAATTAAAAAGGTTTCTTTCACTACCCACTGAAAAACATATTTGAGGATGAAAAATTATTAGCAATTTTATGGCACACAGCACTTCAATATTTTGGCACATAACCCCATCATTAGCTTGCAGAGAGGAGAGGCACAGCTCTAACTGTACTTTGAATAACTTTAAATATTTGTTAACACACACACACACAGACACACACAAGACTTCTCAATGTAGCTCATGCACCCAAGCCTCCCAAACAGAAATCTTTTTCTCCAACAGAATATATAACACACGATCACACTGCCACTATGCCTTCCTGAACCAGACATACAGCAGGAAAAATTTTACACTATCCTTGCCTTGAAAAGCTCTTCAACTTCTTTTTCACTAACTCAAAAAGAATCTGACAGAGAAAAGGCAGCGAATGAATGGTAAAGAGGTAATACTTGCCTAGAAACCAGAGTTATTATTAAACAACCCTTCTCTGCCCTTCACATGGTACCTACAATCACAGAAGGATGGCTGGATGGAAAGACCATCTAAAATGTAGGGACAGGGCAGGGGCAAGCAAGTAGATTTGAAATGCTGTTCATTTTTAAATTCTACTAACTTCCAAGACTTCAAAATCTTCACAAAATCCAGGAGAGGTAGAGAAGAGAATAAGAAAAAATAAAAGAAAGAAGAATTTTTCATAGCAAGCAGTACCTCTCAAAGCTCAAGAAGGAATTAAGGTGATTAAAGTATGAAAATAGAGCTCCATCCTACTGTGAAGCACATGCAAAGATATACTCGAACAGAAACCAGAATTGCCTAGAAAATAAATGTTACACTGCACATGGAGGTAACTTCAATGACAAAAGCCCCAAAGCCCAAATAAATATTCACTGCAGGAACCAAAGGAAAAAGCACAAGACAGGTCAAGAAAAGATGAGTTCAAAGGTTTTGGAGATCAGCAAAGAAACACATCACCCACTCAAATATAAGTAAGAAAACCAGCAGAAAAGCAATCTGAAAAGGAGCATCACATGAATTTGTTGACCCTGCAGCAACTGATACAGTCAGAACAGACATGAAAAATGAGAATTGAAGAGTTGTAGCTCAAAATGTCACCAATTTCCTGTTTTCTTGCGCTTTGCAAATATGGATGAGGCCACCAAGGTCTTGCTTGTGCTCCCACAGAGAACCTGGTCTGTGCCCAGAACCAAGAGGTGGAAGGTTAATGTACTGACTTGCAGCACTGGCTCACCACTTCCACACAAACCTTCACAGGTCTCATTTGAATAGCTTTGTCTGGCTGAGCTAGTGCTAGTTAAAATGTGCCAAAACCAATTAGTGAATAAAGATGCTGCTATAGCAACAGCATCTAATTTTCCAATTAGTAATAATTGCTGAAACACCTGCCATAAAACATAAATACATTTAGATTGGGGGTCTCTGAAATGAACTTTGCCTTTAAGTTTTTTTTTCTTTTTTTTTTTTAAGTTGACCTTTATCATGATAATGAAAAAGAAGAAAGTGCCAGTTCTCTTTTTTCTGTAACATAATACAAATAGACAGAGTATTATTTATTTTTATGAGAACCCTAAGAATGTATCCTAAAATCCTAAACTAATTAACTACGCTGTGCTTAGAGATTCCCAGGCAGGAAAAAAAAATCCAGATGGCACTCAGTTTACCAAGCAGAGCAGTGCAATGAATGCAACATTGAAATAACACTTGTAGGCTGCAAATGCTGTGATTCACAGAGGTAAATGCAAAGCAGCAGTAGCAGTGCCATGGTACATTTAGTGCTATGGTACTAAATGGTACATGGTACACAGCAGTGCTACAGAAAACAATTGTGGGATCAGGCAACATATAAACCATTGTGCTCACCCTAGGCAGGTTCTGAACTCTGAACATACACTTTTTACATCTAATTTTGAGTATAGCTGTACTGTCCAGTTCCAGTCACAAATGGAAATGGGACTCACATTTGCTCTGTGTTACACCTAGGAGATTTTTAGCACCCTTTTGGATCAGCCACCACTCACCCACCCACTGGACTGAAGACAGTAATCTAATGCTGATTTCCACTCTTAGACAACACTGCATGGGAGTGCACATGGTCTTCCATGTACACTTCAGTTTTCTGTATTTCAAACATTTACTTTCTCTCTCCACCTGTGCAGACACTAAACCCCAGGGCAACTATACAATCAAGTACTTACAGGTCTCAGTGAGGCAAAAGAAAGTGTGCCAATTTTTCCTCTGCACTGAAACGATTGATCATACAGCGGCAGAGCATTTCAGCAATTCAGACAGCAAAAGACCAGCCACACACTAATTCCCTGCTTGTAAGAGCCTAAAATCACCCATAAGGATTCCCACTTAAGCCTCTTCAGAGACCCTAATCAGAGTGAACATAAGCGGTTAATCAGAAAGGCAAGTTTCCCAACAAACGTAATAAATTCCCAAATGACCAAGCCGAGCAGTGCTTCTTGAAACAGCAGCAGCAGTAACTGCAGCAAACAGATGTTGTTGTTTCACAAAGATAGGTTTTAACAAACACTTAAAGACATGGCTCAAAAACATTATTTCTATATCACAACAGTCTTACCTTTTTTTTTAAATTATTATTACTTGAACAGGAAAGGAGAACAACAGTGATAAATAACAAATTTACACTTTTAGCAATGTACACTGCTCATTGCATTTACATTTGTAAACTGGTTATGCCATCTGTTGGGACCAACAGAAACAATTTGTAGATTTTTTTTCTGAGGGCTTTTTAGCTTATCAAAAATAAGCTGCTTTTTGTTGTTTAAAAAAATTATCTAAGTAACTTTTTATGGAAGTGCCCTCTCAGTTACATGCTAGTGTATTGTGCTTCAGAGTTTCAATAACATGTTAACGTCAATAATTTACATAAAATCACACCGCTTGCCCAGTTATTATGCCTGAACTCCAAAGGGGCATTTTTGGATAGAGGGACTTACCTAAAAATGAGTATTTCATTAAGCAAGTCACTTTCATGTCACCTCTGAAAGGTGCTGTCACAACAACAAATACATTTTGAGATAAAAAAGTTTGTGATAAAGGCTCTTCAAGCATTATGAATCATGCTCACACTCCAAATGCTGAGAAATAAGATATGCTCCTTTTATATGCTTAAATCATACTAAGGCACATAAGGTGCCATGGAAGCTATTGGAAATCTTTCCATTGAAATGAATGCAAAATTGTGTCAAGACTGAAGAAAAGCCTTAGTGGTTCCATTAAACAGCATAAGGGATTGCTTTTTCCCTTGATTTATTTCAGCCTCTGCAGAACTGGCTTTTCATCCTGATAGCACCTTCTAGCACTTCTACAAGCCAAGAGAACACGTAGATTAAAAACCAAACCAACCAACCCTCTGAAGAGCCAACTAACCAAAACCATCCTGTTATTACACAGCAACAGAATACTCTACACTGTAATTATAGTTTATGACCAGCTTTCCATACAAGGCCTTCTTCCTGTATTTCTAAATAAGGCAGGAAATTCAATGTGCTTGAAGTGCCAGAAGAACTCCTTCAACCCAACTTTTTTTGGCAGATTTTAGAATCATTGTATTGATGATATTATTTTTGGCTGTAAAAGAATAGAAATGTTTTCTGAACCTTCACACTAATGCAGGACATAAGTCTACTTGCTTTAAGCATCGGTAATCCCATTGACACCGATAAAATTATTCATGCTTTGAAAATTAAGTGATTAAGTATGTTCTTATATTTTTTTCCTGGGCTGGACCTCTAGGCAATAGGCTTAACACACTGAACAGGCTGTGTGCTGCTATTACATGATGGACTCTGTTCTAAAACAACTCAAGAAGTCAAGCATACTGTTTATCTCTGGTCTTTTTGAGCATGCTATTCTTTCAGGGGGACAAGTATGAATGGTGCTCTCTGAAAATGCCCAGGCTAGCATGAGAATTGAAGGGGGTAGAAGATATGCAATTACTTCACAAAAGAACAGATCTACAAAGAATTGACAATGGGCTACACTGCAGGGAATGAGCTGAGTTAAGGTTTGTACTGTGAATTAAGATTTAATGAGTCCCTGGGCAAGTTTTATCAAAGAAACTAAAGGGGAAAAAAAAAAAAGAAGACTGTTTGATCATGGATTAGCTAAATGAAAATGCTACGTATTTTAAAAATAAGATCTATCCAAGACAGAGTGACCTTGAACATTTTAGCTATAGCACCAGCCATCGGGAGGTAAAGTATTCTGTTATTTCAATGTAATGATGAATTGGCTGCAATGAAAATAAAACTACATTGTAAGACTATTGCTAAATCAGAGCGGCATATTTGTAATATGTGATTTCTGATAATAAGAGATTGAAAATATGCTTTTTTTCTTTATGGAAAGGTTAAAAAAAAGGGAACAGCTTTCTAAAACAACTAAAATAATCAATGAAATCTATAAAATTTTTAATAGACTCTTTTTTTTCCCTTATACCCCCACAGAGACAGTAATCTTTAATTAGATGGGCACCATATCACATCCAACACACAAATACAACTACCAAGGATAATTATCTAAATGATGGTAAGAGTTCAGTGCACAAAGTGATTTTTTGCCTTTGATAACTACACTGAGGAACTAGTTTTCAGGACACAGCAAATACAATTTATGGACTGATGCAGATATATCATAGGCATAAAGTGGTCCTTTGGACAAAACAGTTCAATCAGTTTGTAACAGATGTAATTCCATTTCCTATTTCCAACTGATGATAATTTTAAATGAAATTGATAGTAAATTATTTGTGGAGCTAGGAATTAGAGGTCTCAAAATTATAAATATGAGAACATTTTTCAACAGTTTTTATTCTATATTAGACATAAATTGACACAGAGAACAGTGGAGAACATTCTGTTCCCAACAAACTGAAGTCATCCATGTAAGACATAATCACAGCCCAGATTTCAAGTACCATAATTGCTGACTAAGAATACAGCTACTAAGAAGAAAAAGCATGATCCAATGTCTTCTGAAAGAGCTCATTGAATATTGCACATTTCACAAAATAACAGCAAAAATGGCAATTTTATACTCTCTTTAAGAGATGTAATGTTCCTCTGTAAAAGTGCAGGACAGAAAGTTCTCTATGGCAAGGCAAGAAATTTCAAGAAACTTAATTCTTCTAACTTGGGTCATAATCAAAGGCAAGGCCAGAGGCATAAACTTGATGAGAAGCATTACAGCTTTTCCCCATGACTTGATGGAAGCCGTAGGAGTATCTGACCATGCTCAGGTTCAGATTAGACAGATCAGGCTCAATCCCCTCTTCTATTCCCCAGCAAGAATCATTAAGTTGCAATCACGTCCTTAGCACCGGCAAGAATTTACGGCTGTAAAAACATTTTCATAAGCAAAGTATTTTGTAGTTTTAAGGGAAGATCTCTCACAAATTATTATGGAAAAGCAGCTCTTAAAAATGCACAATATAAGTAACAAAGCTGTCAGAATCTTCACTTTTTCCACCCTCAGAGTTTAGCTTTTCTTTAGAAAAGAGACCCCAAGGGATTAACTCCCTTCTGCGTTGAACAAATATAGGATTTTAACATTATTGACGCTACTTTTCTGTTGTATAAACAAGGTATTTACTATGTGATTGTATAACTAGTTGCCATAACTAGAGAAGAGCAACACATTGAAATCAGCTATCTACAAACAGCATAAAAAAGAAGTAGTAAAGAAAACAGGTATCTTCATAATTTCATATAAAACACTACTATCAGACTACATCTCTTAAATGCTGCAATTTTTTTTTTCCTTCATCTGCACTTACCTGAAATAGCTGAAAAAAATGTTCATTTTTATTTGCTGTGAGAACCACAGTCAGTAAGTTAAGACTTCAAGATCCCCATGAAATATGGGCTACTAACAACAGTAATCAAAGAGCCCTTCCCTAAAATGATACCATCTCAATAACAAGAACGTATTTACACTTCTTCTCTGTTCAGGACACATATTATCAAGTGAATAAAATCTCCCAAATTCTACTCACTCAATGCTAGAAAAATACTTCTTGATGCAGTCTTCAAAAATAAAAAAAACACTTATACATCAATAGAAGCAGTAAATCATGGCCCTGATCAAAGCAATTTGGTTTTTGGCTTCACCTTTTGCGTTCTCCTTCTTTTCATAATGCAGCTGCTAGCAGCTGCCCTTCGTTTCAATAAACTTTTGAGTAACATGTTCCCTATCAATCAACACAAAGACTTGTTAAAGACAAACAAGGTGGAAGAAAATCCAAGCAATATGAGAGAAATTCTAATCCAAAGATGCCAGCAGCAAAACTTCTATTTCTGTGTGACCAGCGCATCGTCTCCAGGCAATTCCCCAGGGAGAGGTAAAGTGGTCTAATGGTTTCAGCTCAAGTCCGAAAATGTGCAGAGCTGCCAGATTTCAGGTACGACCCCGAGAAAGGCACACAGCTGCTCTCAATTTTCTCATTTGTAACACACAGATAACGAATCTGGCAAATGTACACTGCCATAAAATAGCTAAGCATGACTATTGATTTTTGCCTTATAAAAGGCAACAGTACGGAGCTCAACTTAAGAACATTGTATCCCAGAGCTAGTAAGCAGGAGAATCTGGGAGGAGGATGATTGTCTACTTTTATAATTATTGATTTTTATAGGGTACATATCACTTTATTACCTTGACACTCTTTAAATATGGAGTTTCTCAAGGAATTAACAAACCAAATACAAGAAGAAATGGACCTTAGATAAATGCCAGTAGCAGATCTGCTTTAAATTACAAAAATGAAAGAAATGCTGTTAAGTAGGCTAAATGTCAGGGACTCCTGAGTGTTTAAACTTAATTAGGGAAGACTTTGTTTTAGTAACATTCTGAATCTAAGAGAATTCATAGTTAGCTGTATATCCGTGAAGAACAATCACCACAGATTTTTAAATTCTATAAATGTGAAAAACTGAAAGAGGCTTTTTTGTGTACATCCTATTGGGGAGATCTGTGAAGTACAGCTGAGCACCCTCACATATGTGTATACATATGAAACACAGAAACTACTTCTGGAGTTTCTCCTAAAAGCTAACACAGTTTGGTTCTTAGTTGTTTGCCACCAAGACTTTAATCCTGCAAGCTCCACTCAGAAGACCCAGGTGCCCTGTCCACGAAGGAGAAAAAATGAACTGATCAAGAGATAAACTTTTTTCCCCATGGAAACTAAGGTAAAAATCTACACAAGAATTTCTTTTACAATAGATTTTTTTTTTTTAAAGTCTGCTGAAATGTGCTCCTAGCTCCACCCTGTTCCAGCTCCTCATTGCTCCCTGCCCTGCATCATTTAAATCATGTGCAGTAATTGTCACTGTAGCTGAGCCAGATCCTGGCAAGGAGCAGAGGAAAAAGGAAGGGATCATAACCTTGTTGACCAGCTTTTTCAGGAGAGAAATCATGATGCTGCTACGTACTGGCAAATATAAAACACCTTTACTGCAAAACATCAGAAAGGTTGCTGCAACTACCATACTGATCGTAAAAGATATCAGCAACTCTGACATGTTATATCTCTCTGTGGCAAGCCAAGGATCAACAGTGTTTGCCACCTCATGGACAAACAGTAAAACACAGACTGTGGGTATATTCATGGCTGGTAGCAACTGGAAGCGGGATTAGAGGCTTCCAGATGAAAATGTGTTCTGTTCAGATGAACAGGATTTGTAGACTTCCACAACAGTACTCAATATTGATTACAGCTACATGTACTTGGATCCAGTGTTTTCAAACCCCTTGCAAATAAGAGAAAAATTCTGTCTTCCTGAACACATTTGTTTGTTTCAATAGAAGAGGTAGAGTCAATAAGAAATAAGAAAAAGGAAAAAAAAAGGAGAGGGACCATTATCTAGCTTTCTGGACCAATGATGTTTTTAATGTGCAATTTAGAGAGCAAGTTTACTTGCATACAGCTCAACAGCAGTAAAAATCTATACCAATGCAGAAATTCATTTTCAAATACACAACACCACAGCTCATCACAAACTACATTTTTCAGAGAAACTAACATGCATGATTATTGAATACCAGGATAGAACATGTGGTGAGAGTTTCTCTCCCTCCTCGCACACCAACGTTTAGTAGCACCTTTTTTCTTTCAGTCTAATGTAATTTGTGCGGTGCCAATCAACTGGCTCCAGATTCCCTACCCTTGTCCTAAAAAGTTCCAGAACCTGACCTGCTTCTCATTCCAGTCAGAGACTGCATAGAAAACATATGTTCGCTCTCTTGCTTTTCTTCTCAATCTGTGACTAGATTCTTTGAAAAATCCCTTGCTAAATGGGGAATTTCTGCCATTTGTCTTATAGGGGTTATTAGCATTAACCAGTTGCTAGCGCTGTTAACTAGCATGCTAGGTAAACTCCTAGATGAAATATGAAGGCTCAACCTGAGTCTTTAAAATGCCATTATTCAGAAAAGAATTAATTTGGAATAATTGGAAAGGGATTAAATTAACTTCAAATCCGAGTACCATTGTACAATAATAATCAACAAAATATTTAACCATCTACCAATAAACACACATTTTCTGGGAGGTAAACTAAATCGCTTCATTAGTCCCTGCCTTATCTAGGGTTCTCCCTCCAAAAACTGTGCAGATGTGTAATATGGCACAATATTTGAGTAGTATTTTGATTTGTATAAAAACTGGAGTAAGAGAATTGAGAGCAAGTGAATGTAAACTGACAATTGTACTCTGTGACATAAATTGGCTTGAGTTACTGATTTATTCCCACTTCTAAAACTTCTTACTGAGTACGGTGTTTTTATTTCTCATAATCAATGGTTTGGTTTGTTCACTGTTTAAGAAGTGCAGTCTGGCTAGTTACTGCCCCAGGCAGAGTAATTGCACTTACGAGAGATGGAAAAAAAATATCCAATTTAGACTGCAAACTGTCTCTGTCTATAATGCATGTTAAAAACCTAAATGAATCGCAGATCAATAAAACTTAAACCAATTCTTAAATCAAAACTCTGCAGATCATTTAAACTTACATTTATATTTTGACAGTTCACTGCACTTGGTTGCACAATTTTCTTTAGCAGGTTTCAGCAGTTTGGAGATGGTTAGTGTGACAAATGGTTGAGTCTTCAAGAGATTGTGCTTTCAGCTCTTGCTCAGATTCAGATATGTGGAAGATGGTGCTTTTTTTTTTAAAAAAAGACCCCTAGTAACTAATAAAGAAGCTTATCCCTTCCTGCTGAAATCATTACTCTAGATACTACATTTAGACCTTTCCTACAGTATTTTTTCACAGAGCACAATGTATTGCAACTCAGTGATCTTTCCTCCAATTTAAAAGCAAAAACAAGGACAAAATCATAGCAGGACCTGGATCTTGTTTTTTTAAGTAGAGTTTAATCATAAAAAAACCCAAAACAAAACAAAAAACAAATCTACAAACAAAACGCTTCATGGGGAAACCCACCAAGAACAAAGGTGAAACAAATCTAGACACCCCCTGGCAAATTGAATAAAACACCTGCAGACTTATTCTAATGGAAACAGTATGTAGACAATTGCTCTTTTCCCCCTTATTTTACTCACGTAAGGCCATCTTAATGATGCGGACACATTAACTGAAATAGAAACTCCAGTTCTGAGCACAGCCAAACTATTGGCTATTAATCTTAGTTTCCTCCCTATTCCTCCACTTTCTTTATATATCCTGAGAACCATCTCATTAAAAGACAAAATGAAACCAGACTAGATATATGTGAATTAGTTCAGTTTCTGAGCACTTTTTTCATACAAGAACAGAATCCAACAGGCTAGCTGGATTTTGTGCCAATGTTATTTACATTACGTACATTTTCACTATAGCTGCTGTCAATTCTACAAATCACTTAGTATTCAAATACTAAAACATTTAAAAGTAACAAAACACACCAATGCAATTACAATGGCCAGTGGAAATACCTCAAATTCTATGTCCATACCATAGTGGAAAAAACAAGTCTCCTTACCTGACTCTAAGCTCTGGACACACTTCCTAAGGCTGACTCTAGATCAATATTTCTCATAAACTGCCCATCTCTCCTTCCTTCCCTCCTTTCTTTTCCTCCCTCCCTCCCATGGTTTTCTGCAACTTTCATGTCACCAGTATTATTCGTATTAACGCTTTGTCCTCAAATCTACATTTCAGTTCTTGGTAATGCTGAAAATTCCCCTTTTTTCAGGCTTCACATCCCTTACCCAGACTTAGTATGTTACTTTACCCCATCAGAAGGGCTAGGATGGAAAGCCTCTCCTCACAACGAGTGAAAGCTTTCTGAGATACTGCTCTTAGATTCTCTCTGGTGCAAAACCTATAACAGATCTGGTTTAGTTTCTAACCTCCCATTTCTTCAATTTTTCTATCAACTTCCTTGCTAAACCTTTTGGCTTCTCTTCAGCTTCTTCCATCACATAGCTGCATCTTCCTGTAGCACTAATGTTTGCAGGGCTTTTTGCCAGTCTATTGGAAGTACTGATTATACTTAACTTTTTCTTTTTCCCTCTCGACTGAATGTGACAAGCAGGAAAAAATATCTTAATAAAAATCAGCATAATCACAACAAATTAATCTGAACAGCATTTTTTCCAAGTGAGTTGCCAGCAAAAGTGGAAAAAAGAAGATCATAGTCACAAGCCATCAGCCTGTACTGGAAGCAGAAATAACTGTCTTCCAATCCCATTTTGCAAAGAAACCCACATTAAGTGCTTTCCCATGCACTGAAAAATATAATACCAGGACTGGAGTATATGCTTCCTTTCTGTTTCTAAAACTCTCTGACACACTCTGCAGGTCACAAGGCGTCATGTCATCGTGTTACAGCCTAAGTGGAACAGAGAAAAGTGGATCAGGACCTGAGGGAAGGGAAAGCAGACTATAAAGAATCATTGAGCAAGGAAGATAAATTAATAACAATTTTAAAAAGTAAAATACAGGTACAGCAGCTACGATTCAAGAGTTTGTTTTTCAAAGACCAAACATTCCGCTTGCACAGGAATTTAAAGAGTTTTAAAAGTTTACCCAAATATGTTATTTTACTGCTAGGTTAGGGTACTGGCTTTCTTTTCCATGAAACCACAACACATGGTCATGTCTCCCTACCTTGGAGAAGCACGAGGATGGCAAGTGAGCCAGAGGTGAGGTGAAAGGGACCAGTGTAGTATGGGCACAGAGGCACCTAGAGGAGTACAGGAATACTTGCCAGAGGAAAGAGGAGGAGGAAGGACATTCTCCAACTGTCAAGGACAGCGACCACATCACGGTGGCTCCTGCCAAAATGCTGACACCAGCCACTGCAACCCATGACCCTTTTAATTCACTGGCCTGCATAAAGACCAATTCGTTTTATCCCAGCAGAGCTTCCTGGTGTTCCTCCACCTTTTTAGCTGGCTGCACAGTAAGAGAATTGAACACAGAGTCTCTCATTTTGCCAAGTATGCCACTGATGTCCATTCTCCCATGATCACACTGGCTGGAAGAGGAGGAAACCCAAAAATGTGCAGTACAATGCCACTCACATGATTTAAAGGTTTGCATAATGGCAGAGCGAGTAAAGATGGTGAATCAAACTCCAGCATAGATTGAAGCTTACATTGGACTAAAGAAAATAGTGAATTTAAGTAAGTGTGGAGGGCAAGTAAACCTCATGAAGCAGCCACAACATTCAAATTAATTTTAAACATTTCTGTGGAATAACTTCTGCATGTAATTTCCAACACTAGTTACCACATTGTAGGTGCTGCTAGAGTAAATATGTACTCTCACATGTAGGTGTGAATTTTATGACTACAGGCTATACCTCTGAACCTGCCACTGCTGCTTTCTTGAGAGGAGCTCTCAACTGTGACACCTGGCTCCCTGTCTATAAATGTTCTCTTCATACAAATGATGTTTGTTCTGCATCTCAACAGAAGCGACTCCCCAGAAACAGGGAACAAAGAAGTCAAAATATTTTCAATTTCTTTAGCAGCAAAGGAAAAAAAACTTTCCAACATTTTACTTTACACTTCTAACTTACCCAGCCCCTGGACGGTGAGCTCTGCTACAAGCAGCAGCGCTGCTTAAAACATAGGAGCCCTTAAACTGAACAACCAATCTGTACAGACATGAGTGGCACCCACTGATTCATCAGTACTGATTTGCATTTCAGAAGTGCAAATTTCCAAATGACCAGTTGATATGTGCAATTTATAAACATTTATTTTGGCATTACATTTTCTAGATATGAGAATTGCTTTTTATGTCAAAAATACTTTGATGATATCTGCCAAACAGTGTGATTTCAGTCAACATACCAGGTAGTAAATTGGTATAAAAAAGGCTGGTACAGGGTACCCTTGCACTACAGGATTCCTTGTAAAAACCATTTTCTGTACATATACTTCTTCCAGAAAGGAAACCTTGGCCATGATGTATCATTTACAATTTCAGAGGTAAGTTTATTGCAGGAGAGTCTTGGATTAAAAAAAATAATAAAAAGTGATATAAGGGAAAGTTTGATTCAAGCTTAAATATTGGAATAGTTACCACTGCATTATACTCTAGAGTTGGATGACTGGATAAAGAAGTACAAAAAAATGCAAAAAGGCTTTATAAAAAGCCAGCCAAACACTGATGCTGAAATAAAAAAAATCTAAATCTTGCTGAATTACTTGAAAGGACAAAAAAGTTATCATTATGGAAGAATGATAAATCTAAATAATAAAGATATATTAAAATAGGGTAAAGTTGTTTCAGTTTAATTCTTTTCCCAATATTGACAGTTTTAGGTATCTACAATAAAAATACTTTAAAAAAAAAAGTTATTTAATTTGAAACAACAGATCACATTCAAATCTCGTCATAATATTTCTTCTTCCCTCGAAGTCCATCATGTCTACATTTTGTGAATATATATGCAACAAAAATGTCATTTTTTCTGAAAAAGAGAAAGGAGCTTTTAGCAATTAAATTGTATAACAACTAAAACAAATACTTTCAGAGGAGCTTTTCAGGGTACCGGATTTATTACATACTGTGCAGCTAGCCTAATTAGACTAATTTGTTAAGCTGACAATCATTTAAGTTGGGATGAGCTAAACAACTTGGTGATTATATTCTTTAATAAAGACGCCTTCTTGTTTGGTTCTCTTGCAGACAAAGCCTTACAAAAACAAGCAAGCAGCTGGTAGCTAAAAGCTACCTTGTACTACACAATTGTTTATACCAAACAGCTAGGAAATATAATGTAAATAGTATTTCAAGCATCTACATTCCTACACAGAATTCCACACAAAGCTCAGATTAATTTTTACAAGAAAAACTATTGGTTTCTATCCACAGAGCTTTTCAATCATTATCCTATGCAGCAATAAAGTTACCAAGGCAGTACAACCCCTGTTTTGGAAGCACTTTCCCAACTTTTAGTCAAGCTGTCCAATCTCAAAACTCGCAGATGCTGAGAAAATTTCATGCTTACCTGACTAAGATGGGTTGACAAATGCTATACTTCCACCCTTTACTATCCATAAAGAACTTTGCGAACTTTACTGTGTCTCTAAACACACTAACCTCTAGGCATAGAAAAATCACAACTATAATGTTGTTCATGAATTGTTATTCATACAAAATTTTCAAATTTGGCAGGGAAAATAAGAATGAAATTAAGAAGCCATGTCTTCTTTTGACTACTTAATAGTCAAGCACGAACATGTGTGTAATTTAGCAGTGCCATAGTTACATAAGCATACATTTGAACACACATCCAATTCAAAACCCCCACCCTCTGGGAATCTGTGCCCTAGTTTCCCAGTACCCGACAGCACATGCCAAATTTGAAATGGAAATATTTCCCTAATCAGCTAAATCTGGGTCAAAATGTCAACATGGCTTAGGTCCAAGTCATTGCCACTCATGATCTCTGGAATGGCCATAATGAATATTTGTGCAGCATGAGGGACTCCAGACATTGACCATGGGGCACAGCCTCCTAACAGCCGCCACAAAGGAAAAGTATACACACACTTCGATATGCTTCCTCAGGAAACTGAGCATCAGGAAAGACACACTGCACTTGTCTCCACTTGCCCTTGTGCCCTCTGCACAACAGTTCCTGTTCCGTAAAAAGGCACATCGCAATCGTGACTCCTGTTGGGATGCAGCTAATCCGCAGAAAGCACTTTTGCATTGGAACCATAGCAAGGTGAAGGCACTTATGTTTTAGCCAGTCAAATAAGCTACATTAACTAAGATACATAATGTTTTCAGGTAAAAAAACACTTGCAAGAAAGAGTCAGACACACAACACTTAACGGGAAGTGCTCAACTGTACTGAAGAGGAGGATGGTGATGCCAGCTGAACTCGACAGTTAAGCAGGTGAGTCTCTCACAGGCACATTCAGAGTTCCAAACCATCCATAGTCAGTGGGTATTCATATTTTGCAGACTAAGATAGCAGAGACATTATTAGCTGTTCATGTTCACTTATGTAGTATTAAAAAAAGAAAAGAACATTACACAAGAAAGCAAGGCTTTCACTCTGCAAACTACCAAAATAGATGGTGATTTATTAATTACTGAGAAAAACTGTGCCCATGCAACTACTGTCTTCAGTGAGTTATACAGATCCAGAGGACAAAACTAAAGCCAAGTCTTAAAGATAGCCTACCATCTGACTTTACTAGGTTTAAACAATTTACACCAGCAACATACCTAGGTCTTTGCTATGACACTTCCATTCCTTTAAATCACTAATGCACAATCTCAACAGTAATTCTAGATAGTTTTTCTAGTCTGTGAAAAAGCTGCATACATTTGATGTGTATGCATAGAAGCACATACATGTAAAGACGTTAGAGAAACTTAATTTGTAATTAGTTCAAAATTGCCTTCTCCTACTTGCAAAGAGTTCCCCTCTTGATGCAATTGGCCCAACAACAAAATGCAGATCTACTACAGTAAAAGTGCATTACTTGTCTTGGACTGCACTTTTACATAGTCTGGAAGTAAGACATCTTAACCTATAGAAAGCCATGTCCTCCACCTAAAACGAATGTTTCTGCACGTGATACATTTTGTGGGAAGTTATCTTTTGTGGGTGCAATATCTTTTATACCTGAGGCAATGCCTAACCTGATGCTGAGAGCAGGCAAGCAGCTCTCCTTAGCTACAAAGAGCATTGCTTCAGGGGTTAATCACCGGGGATTGGTTGAACAGAGGTCCATCTGGCACACCTCCCCACAGAGACCAAACAAATAATTTCCAATCTTCCTTTACTGTATCAGGGTCTGGGTCTCATCCAGTGCTAATTTGCAATTTTACTGTGTATTCCATCATTTTTACAATACCACGTAGTTAAAATACACAGCTTTACATTTATTCCAGTAGAGCTTTAAACTACAAAAGACAAAAGAAAGTTTATTTTTCTAAAGAACACTCACCTAGTACTGTTATTGTTTTTAAGAATACATCTGGGCTATTTTTCAGAGCTACTGAATTGTGCAAAACCAAGAGTGTGAAGAAAAAACAGAGCAAAATGTGGCAATACAAAATGTATGTTATTTGAGATAATAGAAAGGGTGAAATGAAAAATTATACTCCTAGAAGTACGAGTTCTATAAAAATTTCAAACCATCAATTTTACATAGCAAAATGAACAAAGCAGCTCTACAAGCAAGGCAATTACTTATTTCTCTTTGTACTAAATGGAGAAGAAATGGAATTAAACAGAAACATTGTTTTTTCACTGTGAACATAAAAGCTTAAAGTTTCATATGTGAAAAGACTTCAAGCCTTTTTCCCCCCTTTAATTATTTTTTAATTGTTCTACTCGCTTTTCATCTGAACCACACCAAGGGGCCACTGTGGTGGAGAGAAACAGGTGAAGCTTTGACTAGGATAAAATCCAGTGCATTTCACTTGAAAGATGAAGAGGTAGAAAGAAAATAAAATCCTCTGAGAAGTATATCGCAAGGCATCTGTGTCAAGCAGGGTAGGAAATATGACTGTATCACCCAGCTGTGCTAGGCAGAGTATCATAAACCAATTTGAGATTCTATCTCCTAGTTTCATCTGTTAGCATATGTCCTCTTTTTCAGGGAATAACCTAATATAATATAATTTAGATGTAATAAACTGTACAAGTCTTTGAACAGATTATCACCTCAACAAAGAAATCAAGCCAGTAACTATATTCAGATCCATTCAGGGACTCTTTCATCAGAGAGCAATATTGCTGCTATGCATCTTGGGAGGTACACTGCATTTTAAAACGTTGCTGTCTACAGTCGGACTTAGGAGGCAGTGGAGAAGCAGGCTGAGGGCTTTTATTGCTGAACTGCTAAACTCCGACAATGCCATCAGTTAGTAAAGAAAACTCCCCAGCCTTTCTGAGGTTTCCATATTTTTACCCCCAAACCAAACAGGAATGAGCCTGGACACTTGAAATATGAAAGACTGTTTACATGAAACCTCTAAACTCAGTTTGTCTATTGGCACCATAGCCCATTTTGCTAGAAGAAATGATGGTGATGATAAATACCATGATACAGAAAACTTTATGTCTGGAAAAAAAAAAAAAAAAATTGTAGACCGCAATATTCAGTAATTCTTAATTAATTTTCAGGAGAAAGGGTAACTGGCCTTTGTATCTCCACAGCAACAATATAAAAAGGAGCTGATCCAGGGATAGCCCCTACGTTCACCTTGAAGGGGCCTAAGCACTAAGAACTAGTTATGGAAATGTTACTGAACACAATTCAAGCCATTACTCACACTTTAAGCTGAGGAGGCTGAACAGAAGCTGCAATAATGTGATACTAAGATTCCAAAGTGGAAAAGATAAATGACATTTACTGAGCAACATCACAGCTTCTGTATATTTAATGACACACACTACAGAATCTGCTAACATTTGCCAAGAAAGTGATATATTAAGCAGCAAATTGGTCAAGTTAATAATAGTAAGGGTTTGTAATTTAACCTTTGAAACTTCACTATTACAGAAAGGCATTTATATACATATAAATACACACACGTGTATATCTGAATGGGCCCATACATAATGCTAAGCCATGCTAGTACTTGTCAGGGATGCTAAAATACACAGTATCATTTCTGTGTAATTGTCTACAAGAAGAAACAATTTACAACAGAATATTTACATTTCTATGGATTTAAATATGCAGCTTACTTAAATGCTATAAATACAGGGATGTTTGTAGGCAATTCTTTCTGTCTATGCAATTATTTTTATATTATTTCACATTATTTTTATGCATGTACATACTCTAGACTACAAATATATACATATGTAGGCATTAAAAAACATATAAACAAAGACAGTGTGTATTTACACTTTATGGCTAAACTTAAGTGGGCCAGATTTCAGACAGTGTAAATACTTCTCACAATTCAAATTGCATTCTCAAATCTTGGCACACCTAAATAAGTGACAGTTTGTCTTCAAAATTTTAACTGTTATTAATATGATTTCTAAAATAGGGGTGAGCTAATTAAACATCATTATGACCTGAAAGTTTTTCAGCAGAACCATTTCAGTTTCTATAACTTGGTTATAATATCTTGGTTAATAAGCTTCAGTTATGTAGGGTCACTTAATTCTGAATTGGAGCAGGTGGTGGAAGAAAAAGTCAGTCTGTGGCACAGAGATGTTTCGTTCATCCTGCCTTGCAAATGTAAAGATTCAGCCATTTCAGATACATTTCAAATTGTCTTATGCATCAGATACATACACATTTAAATACAATACTGAAAGATACATTAACATTTATATTGACTATTAAAATACCTATATAGACTTGGGAGCAATAGATGTTAATTAACTGCATTCCTAAGACTGTACAACCTCATCTTGAAAAAAAAATCCATTTCGTGGAGTTTCCTAAGCACCTTCAAAGAATATGAAATTATATGTCTGTATTCCCTCCAACATAACCAGCCTACCAGACAAGTCACAGCAGGCATGACTTTGACCCATTTAACAGGTGATCTGTACAGCTTCTACTGGAGATAACAGAGCCCTGGAAAAGACAGAATTCAAAGGCATTTTAACTACAAGAAGGATTTTATCATCTAGGAACATGCAGATTTTTATCATCTGGAGAAGAGCCATACACATAAGAGACACCAGGCTTGTTCTGGGCACCACGTGCTGGTCATCAAGCTTGGCATTTCATTTGCAATAGATGTTACATAGACTGGAAAAGACCAGGTCACAACCTCTAAAAGTGGCTCGTGATGTTGCTGTCTAGGCTGAGATATAAGTAGAAACGAATCACTGCAATTTTTTTTTAATAGAACCCATTTATGTCTAGACAACTCGGATTGTGCTACTGGAAACACAGTGTTATAGGTGACATAATCAAAGCAAACAGGCACTTGCTCTGAAAGTGTAAATATTTCTTTTATTCGTTATTTCCGAGGATTCACAGAAATGGAAATTTGCTGAAAACAATTCACAATTCGGAACGACAACTGAACAAATACCCTTGCTAATTGCATCCTGCAAGATGGGTTCAATGTCCTCTAAAGGATTTCTGAAAACTTCAGCCTTTATTTCCACAAAAGATGCACGTCTCTGCTGCTGCCTTCCATTGCTGTCTCCTGGCCTGCATGCAGCAGTCACTGCCATGGACTTCTGAGCACACTGCACACTCTGCAAGTCCCCATTAGGAAACCAGGTAACCAAACCAGAGCCTAAAGTGTAAGCACAGGGGATGCCCTGTTGATCTCCTCCCATCTCACAGGCCAACAGGCCCTCCTGCCAAAATGCAGGAAGTATTAGAGCTTAACACTACCAATCTGAGAATGATAAGAATGAGGGAAATTCACTCTGTTCTAAGCCTTTATGAAACAAAACTAGCATAGGAGCTTAGTTAAAACCCGATTTTAACTAAGACTGCAGAATTTTATTTAATGTTACCTAATGGTTTTAATTAGCACCATATTTACAGGTGTCATTTTAATAATGAAATTATATGAAATAATCACTGATCAGATCCCCTCACATCTTAACAATATCAAACAAAAGAAGTAAAAATGTAAATATTTCTTGACACTGCTTGCTAAAAAACAGAATAATGATGGTACATAACCCCAGTATTAATTTACAAAGCCACATTAAGATGGACTTTAATCAAAGGGTCTTATGGTATCACACAGATCATGTAAATATATTTACTAACATCAGGAGAGATAATTATTTTTAAAGAAATGATCACTCAGTGCTTTACAGTTTTGGAAGTGAATTATTTTTTCTTTCCAATAGAAAGTGTGTTTCAAATATGCCATTTTTAATAACAAATTTTTAAAAAATTGCTAAAAATGTATGTCATATATAAAAAAAGACACGCTTATAATGTCTTTTTTCAAACTTTAACTCCAATACATGCTATGAAGTTTTTTTTGTGATTCTTTCCAGTGTTCAACTTTTTTACTTTGTGAATTTCCCATCTTTCATTAGAACTGAATGATAAGGTTACGTCTGTGACCTCCGACCTTCAGTCATCTTTTTGATGCTTATATCTGTAAGCACCAGTAAAAGTATTCCAAGTAAGGCCATAATAATGATTTACAGGTTTTACGGAACTTCTGTATTTGTCCTTTACCCTGATCTCTTCCAAAAGAGGGTAGGAGGGATTTAAACACTCTTTCAGTGTTTCACTTTCTCCTCAGTGTCCCAATTCCAAGTCCCTGTACCTGTCTCCATAAGCAGAAAGAGCAAAACTCCAAGTTTATGTAATGGGGATAGAAGGCAAAGGGATCTTAATGATATTCAGAATTATCATAGGAAAAACAGGCAAACAAATGTATTTCTCCTAACACTCCAAATGACAAATGTAAATTTAATGGCAACACAATATTTTAAATTTGGTAGAGAAAATAAAACAATTAGCTCATGAAATATTACTTGCTTCCTGGCCTTCAAAAATGACTCTGTAAACCATCAGAAGGTGTTTGCACTAGATATATTCTAATTATGCCAAGACACAGTAATGGCATGAGTTGCATGCAGTAGGAGGTTGTAAGAAAAACATAAAATGCATTCATTAGTAAACTCCTGAATCTGCTTCTGTGACAGAAAGGCACTGGCCAAATCTGCTAATGCTACACAGGAACAATTTTCTCATTTCTAGATTCTGAAAATTGCGTTCTGAAACCACAGAGAAGGCACATCACACAGACAGCAGATACATCAAATACATCTGCCCATTTCTGGGAGATTCCCAGGGCTGGCATAACATGCAAATAAGCAGCAAAGGATAACCACTAAAAAGGTGTAAAACCAGTCTGAAAAATCCTAAAGAAGTTGAATGCTCACTCCAGGACCATACTTTGAAAGGGTACAATTTCTGGGGAGACCAAAGAGTTTTATATTACTCTTAAGAAAACATGTTAAAGTTCATTTTCTAAGAGAAACTCAGCATTCTGGATTCTGAGGAAAACCATGTCACCCAAACAACTACAAACAGCTAACAAACAAGCTATTTTTTCCAGGAAGCTTATTCTGACTGAAGCTTATTCTGATATGAGGTGTTCTCTGATATAATCCCACCTGCAACCATGAATTGTACTTCTTATTATAAACTAAAAAGACTAATTATGCATTTTTTCCTTCAAGCTTGATACACTTGTAAAAATTTTAAATGTCTCTCCTCCAAAAATTGTAGTTCTGTCTGGGCAGAACTGCATCTACTCTAACAGAAAATGTGCTTTCCAGGCTGAGCGTGTTCAACTACTACTTGAAACGTTGGCTTTCTCTTTTATTTTCTGCAGCACATCTGTGTGGACTGAAATGGGATTTAGATTGCTTAATCAATAACAGGTTATGAAGCACATCATTAGGAATGGAGTTTACTCGAAGGGAAGAGGCCATCAAAAGCTGCAAGTGCAATAGCATGATCAGCAGCTCACCCTCTTGTTGCCCAAATAATAACTTACTTCAAGGAAGAGGCACAAGAGAGCAACCACAGTACTTGGATCTATCATCAAAATGCTGGATTACTACATTTGCATTTCATGAATGCAGGATTTTTTATTATTATTAAGAAAAAAACCAAGAGAAGAAAGACCTACTGAGAAAAATAAAGCTGTATTTCACAAGTTACAGTGCAAGAGAAAACAGCAAAGACCTTAACTTCCAAAACTCAAATCTTAAAAGGAAAATTATTAATGTATGCAGCCTGCATATTTTACTGTTTATGGTACATTTTGTTAGCAGATTTTAAATAAGGAATGGCTACTAAAGCTAGAAAAATGCCTTAATTTTTGAGTCAAAATTCTGAGGGTGCTGAGCAATATTTGAGACCAGCTACTCTGGTATAGCCTACAAAAGAGTTCCACATCAATAAATATCACATTTTATAGGACAAATCTAGCTCTTCAGGACACTGCAGCATTAGCAACAGTGTAATGGCAGCCACACAAAGTAAATCAACTCTCCTACGGCTTTCAATAGTGAGACTTTACAACTTGTGACACTGCAAGCCTTCTGGAGAAGCAAAGTGTGTGTGTGTTTGCACAGCACTGAAAAATTTTGGGTGTCACTGTGATAATGCCAGCAGCAAAGACTTTTGGATTCAGTCCAAGTGACAGGTTGAACTATCTTCTGGGAGAGAGGAAATCTAAGCTTTAAAAGCTTAACATTTGCTTGGATAGTGACAATGTTAATAGGATGTGAACTTTCCTGCTGAAAATAGTTTGCAACTGCTTCAAAAATAAGTATCTCAGCTTCGTCTCAGAATTCATCTGTCATTGCAGGATAATACTAAGAGAAACATACACTTGCATTCTATTATCTTTTAATTTCATTCATTTGGGTTTTTTTTTCACTGCCAGAAGGCAGCATATACATTAGGCTTTTGGTCCCTCCTAGAGCAGGACATTTGACAGCTGCAGTGGGATGCTACTGCTCCACCTTTTCTCCCCTTCCTGTCCCTTTCATAGGCAAACAAAGAACAAGGTGGGGAAATAAAGTAATTTTAGACATAGTACACAGGCAGCTTGCAGAATACAAGATGAAACAATTTAATGTGGAAGAAGGCTGGAGAATTTGCATCCTGGCAGGGTTTCCATTAGTGTTACAATTTGCTTCTCGTCCAGTCACAAGCCTGCTTACACTTCGTGAATTTCCAGGTGATTCCATTTTTTTAAAGCAATTCCCCATTTTGATTTTTTGCAAATATCTCTCACTGCTTTCTGTTTATGGTATCCGTCTTACTTAGTTACGAAGACTTCTATCCAACTATTTTACTAATACATAACAATACTAAACTGTAATGGGACTGCCTAAACTCATTTCTTCAGGACAAATTGCATTAGCACAAGGCAGTTTTACAGGTAAAAGAAAACATTACAGCATGTCTTAATGACATGCAGCACACTGCTTTCATCTCTAAAATGGCATTTCAGCACTGACTCCTATAATATAATGCATGTTTACTGAAAGTACTACCAAAAATTTGAAAGGATCAGTTAGTAAATGATCGTCGCTGCTTAAAATGACAGTTTGTACTCAACTTCTTTGAATACTCATTTGCCTCCTTAACTAGGGGATCCATTAAAGTAATGAAAATATGTATTTTGGGACTGGGAGAACCACAAGGTTTATATATGAAACAAAGACTTAAAATCACATAGAAAAAGTCTTAAGAACTGAAAAATTCTTAAATCATAATTTTACTACTGTTCCTAAATTCTAGCTCTCAGAGGCAGTCACTTGGATTTAAAGTTGTCTGTAATATAAACTGATAATTTAAATTGCCTCAGTACTGGCTTATTCTCTTAAGTCATTATAGCAAACTGAAGTACCCTTCAATGTTTCTCAAATAAGAAAACAGTTTGTAGACTTGAAAATTCAGTTCATCTTTATACAAAAGTAAATGAGATTTGAATTAGAAGTAATTCCTGAATATGTGATTAATTTTATGTACATTTTACATATAAATGTCTTCTATCATCCTTCCTCAAAGAACACAGGTCTAAAATACATTACAAGGGTATTAGGAAGTAAGATTGCTGCCTGCCTGCAATTTGAAACCAACAGAAGCAAATTTATGAGCACTGTAGAACATGCAGAATATTTATTACCTTTTTAGTTTACACACACACACTTCAGGATCAATCAAGTTTGAAAAACAGTGAAGGATTCTACAATCACAACATAAAGAGAATAAAGAGGGCTTCAAAAAGCTCTTTTTCAGTACAGCTTTATGTATTTATTACATATAACTCAGAAAAAAAAAATCCTGTCTTAGCAGAGCATAGTGTTTCGATTGAAGTGTTTTACTTCATCTAAATCATTTATTAACATATTGCTCTTCCTTTATTCCTGCCCCATGAAATACTCAATATTTGTTCAAGAATGGCATTGGATTTTCAAGTCATCTAACTCTTGATATTTCACAATGATTTCCTTTTAAAATAAGTAGTAGAAAAGCAAGCTGACTGTCCTCAGGATAAAGGTGGAGTGGAAAGAAAGGATGTAACTGAGGTTATAAGCCAAAATGGCTGCGACCCAAGAATTCTACCAGCTGAACCACTGAATTAATTGTTGGCTTGAATTCTCATTACATACTGCTGCAAAATTATACTGCCCAATTAAGCTGGCAATCTAATATTCTAACTACACCTTAGATTTTCTGTATAGTACCCAGCAGTGAGTTCCAAGAACTAATTAGATAGTCAATTTGAATCCTTGTTCATTGTTTTAATAACTTTTAATGCAAGTCTTCGCTATTTGCTGCTGTCTTAACTCAAAATCCCTTTTAATTCCTCGTTTCCCTCCAGTGTGAAGAAACATGGTGGGAGGATGTCATATGAGTGATACAATAATATTTTGACACCGCCTATATGAATGATTCACTAATTCTCGGTCAATAACTCAAAATTAGGTTTCCAACTAGTAGTTATAAGTTTTCAGATGTACATGGAAAGATACTCAGATCAGAGATGTGCTCAAGTATGTGATGCAGGCCTGGCAGATCTCAGCTGCACGACAAGCAGGCTAACACACTTTTGTGAACCACCACTGGGACTTTGTCAGACTGCATTTGCTTTTGTAACAGCTCATCAGCACACCTTTCCAACCCCTTCAAGAGCTGCCTGTTAAGTAATGGTTTAGTTCAGCACTTGGGCAGAAGTTAGACTCAATGCATTAGTCTGCTAGGGCCAATACGGTTACAAATGTGGTTCCAAATGCTTGCTGACAACATGGCAAATGCCTCAAGTCTGTTAGCCAGCTTTATCACAGAACACGGAGGTTCTTAACAGCACTGGGAATATAAGGTAAATGAAAACTGTCAATTCAAAACGACTTTTCCTCATACAAATTAGACTCTGTATGAACAAATGGATTGGTACTTGTTTTCTTCCACACTTGGTCAACAACTATACTTTTCAGTTCTGAGCTCGGGTGTCAAGGCTGAAAGGATTAGCAGCGGGAAGAAAAAAAAAAGGGAGGGTAGGAACAAAGGAAAGAATGTTCACTTCAGGTGTTTTCTCCTCTTAGAGACCAGTACTCTAAATAAACTGCAAGTAACCCTTTGCCTGCTGAGATACTTACTGTGCAACGCTCCTCATAAAGGATAACACGTGCCAGAATAAAACCTTAGTCCAATACACATTTTAACCTAAAAATCTAAAGACAATGGTGCTAGAAAATGCAGAGAATAAAGGAAAAACATATACTACAGATGTAAGATTCCTGGCCAAGTTGAAATCTTTTTTTTTTGCCATCAATAGTTTTACAGTCATTCTATGAAGACAGTAAGCTTTCACAGACCTACTAACAATTAAACACCACATTTACAGAAAATAAAGCAACATAACTTGCTCTCTACTTTGATTAAAGTAACATGAGGATATACTCCATTCCCTAATATAAGCATAAAAACGCTAGCATGTATGAGACCATTGACCAAATCACTGCTCTGCTCAATCTATACTGAACAAACATAATGAGATCTGAAAGAATTTAAATGGGAAAAGATACTAAAGAGCATATGTAAGGGTAAAAGGATCTGGTTTGCAGTGATTTCTGCATAGTTAAATAAATTCCAGTCACACTGTTTCCCAGGTATAAAAAGCACAGTGCCCAAGATTACACATAAAAACTACTCCTTGTTAAATAATTTCTGTGCTTTTGTACACACTGCTCTCTTAGAGGTCCACATATTTCACTTACAAAGGCAGCTTTTCCTGGGAGCTTTAATCAGGAACTCTATTGTCTATTGATGGTTAGTTGTTGGGGTTTTTCTGAGGGAGGAAAGAAAGAAAGCAGTTTCATTGCCAAGCAAACAATATAAACCCCTCAGCACTCAGTGCTTTAATTGAAGCTCATTCCCACTCAAGCTAGTTTGAAATGAACAGCACAGGTA
The DNA here is from genome assembly GCA_013397815.1 of Aleadryas rufinucha. Classification (NCBI taxonomy): domain Eukaryota; kingdom Metazoa; phylum Chordata; class Aves; order Passeriformes; genus Aleadryas; species Aleadryas rufinucha. Next base: position 1,012,133 of record VZTH01018997.1, read on the forward strand.
CCTCAGCAGTGTTGCAAGTCCCACACAGGCTACCCAAGCCCATTCGAGTGCCTGTATACAGACAATGCTATGTAGGTAAGCCCTAAAATGTGAAATGATACTGAAATGATACCTTGCAGTCCCCAAGCAACGCCTAGTAATTGACAATGTAGATTTACCACAGCAGATCCTGTACACTTATTAGGAGTAAAAAAATCCAAAGATGTATGGATAAGAAAAAGAAGCTCCCTGCCTCACTTCATATGCTCTGATATCACTACAGGGAAATTGTAGATGTGACTTTCCCTGGAGCCACCTGCAGCTCTGTCTTCAGCCGTGCTGCCGAAAGGGAGTCACAGTTTGATGACCCTGCTCACCTCTGCTTCTCTTCCTTCACTTATGCCTCTCCCTGAGGCAGCCTGACACAGCCCCAGCCACTGAGGTCAAGCCCAAGGCCGTGTTTGGTTAAATGATGCACTCCCTGGGGCCGCCCCTCGGGGCTGCTGAACACTCTGCACTTGGAAATCGTGGCAGGATATGCAACTCTATGTGTGTGTGTGTGTCTGTGTGTACTGCTGCACTAGCACCAGGCAGGTACATCTGTGACATCAGCTGGTCATGCACCATGAGACAGTCACACTGTCACGTGTGGAATTTGTGTTTTCCAAGGAATCTCTGCTAAGAATGATTATATTTCTTTTAATCCATGGCCTAGATGAAACAAGAAACACATCCCAGACTACACAGTCCCTTTTTCTCCTATGAATGTAAACAAGCACAAGTGAGACAGACACAGTCCTGATGTTTGGGGCTAAGGATGGGGAGATAGAATAGTGAAATGTTTATTTTTCTTTTTTCAATCAGGGCTTTGTCCCTTGTACAAAAATTAATCCACTCTGCCACTAAGTCCTTTTTTTCATCAATACTGTGAGAATTTGCTCTTTGACATCCTACTGAATTTATCTAACACATGAATTTGCTGAATTTATTTTAAATTTACATTCCTCTACTGACAGTCTGAAAGCAAGAGACTATTATTCTATGTGTATCACCTTTTTTTATTTCCCTGACAATACAGAAACTAAGTGTTGGAGTTTATTTAGAATAAACAATGTAAAAATATGCTTTCTTAATTTCCCTTAAAAAGAGGTATTCTCCTAAATTATTCCTGACTTTTTAAGAATGCAGCTGAAATCTATCTTACATAAAGACATGACTGTAAAGTTTCACCACAATTACGATTTTTCTGCAGTTTTGCTTTTGAAGATGTACAAATATGTGTGTCTATAATGTTTATAATAAATTGATAATACCTCTTCAAAATAAGCGCTGACTGCATTGCATTATGGAAATGTCGGTGTAAAATGTAATTAATAATAGATCAGTTCTTCTTCCATACATTTATTTCATTATTTCTGAATATTTACCCAAGGTGTGATTACCTGTCTCACCCTTGTATCAGGCAATTTTGACTCCTCTATGGGTTCCAAACTTATTTATTTCAAGGTATTTACTCATTTCCTTCTGAAAAAAACACTGAATGTTGACAAAAACAATTACAGAGGAAAGCGTATTTCCCCTTTACAAGAGAAGCGGAATTGAAGTATATTGACTTTTTTCCAACACCAGGACAATTTTGAAGGTGTGTTTCTCCTGCTACACACGAACTACCTTACACAGAAGCCAGCTGTTGCATTTTGTGCTGTCCAAAAAACCCAACAACCCACAATCAATAAAAATGTCATAACCACAATTTTCCATTTAAATTAAGAAATAAAAGGACCTTATGATGCAGGTATAGACACCTTGCATTCCACGGCCAAAAATGCAAGCCTAGCTGCTCAGTTTGCTTTCCCTTGGAAATTACTTTCAACAGTACCTAGGCCTGGACCTTCCACCGCTGAAAAACTCCTTTCAGGTTTGAACTTGCTCAGTTCTAGTGAAGGACAATGACTCCTGCAACAGCTCAGGCTTGGGGTTAAGCTCACATTATGATACAGTGACAAATGTGCCACACCGTAAAACTCACCAGGTCTTCTGAGGGGGTAGGGTTACCTGACAGCACGAAGTCATCTCTCTGAACTAATTCATGTACTTTAAAGCCAACTGGATTCTGGGGTAAGAGGAAAAAAAAGGGGGTGTGGGAGTAAATTCTTACAGATAATGAAAATACTTGTTATTCTCCTGACCCTCTTGAGATGGTATCTCTCGTGAAAGGTACCACTGGGAGCAGCAAGAAAAGACAAGGTATATCACAGAGAATACCAACAGTGTTCTAGGAAATAACAGGAAAATATCTTTAAGAGAAATATTTGCAAGTGTAGCTCATTCTGGGTAGTACAGTTTGTGTTTCTCCAGGAACAGAGACAGAAATTATGGCACAGATGAGGGATGAATTTAGGGGATTGGGAAGATACTGAAATGTGAAACAATCTCCAAAAAAAGAGAAAATCATGCTGTCTTGGATGCTGATCTACAAGTATGGCTATCTGTTGTAAACTTCTTGATTTAGAAGTAAGGCTAATCTGCCCAAAATTAGGCTCATAATTTTTAGGCTGTGCTGTTCACTGGGCTGAATGGATTGTTTTCCAGGGCATTGGAAAGAAGCATTGATCACAGCCAGGATGTACCTGAAAAGCTCAAGCAAATCCCACCTCAGAAATCATCTAAAAAACACCTGAACAGTTGGCTTCTATCTTGATAAAGCAGAAAAACCACAATCCTGACACACATGTGAAACAGACACTCAGGGCTCTAAGGCAAACATTCATTTCAGGACTCCCAGCACATTGTACATAGAGACTGAAGAGAATTAGCTCCTTAATCCTTAATTCATATCAGTTACATCTTCAACAACCCCCTGTAAAGCCTTCTTAAAACTTCAGGCAGAGTAAGAAAAGAGGAAAAGTTTCTTACCACACAGGACTGTAATAAAAAAAAGAAAAAAAAAAAAAAAATTTTCTCACCCAAAGGAATTAAAAAAAAAAAAAAAAAAAAAAAAAAAAAAAAAAAAAAAAGAAAAAAAAACAGTTTCAGAATATCAACAGACATCAGAAGAATGTTGAAGATTTAAACCACTACTGATCATACTTGAGAAGTCTGTTGAAGTTCCCACTGGAAAAGGGAAAATATAACCCCCATTTTCAAAAAGGAAAAAAAGCAAGACCCAGGTACTTGCAGGGCAGTCAGTCTCATCTCAGTGCCCAGCAAGACCATGGAGCAGGTCCTCCTGGAAACATTGGTAAGGCACATGGAAAACAAGGACATGATTTGTGACAGCCACCAGGGTTTCACTAAAAGAAAATCATGCCTGACAAATTTCATAGCCTTCTACAATGGGGTCACAGTGGTGGTGGGTGAGAGAAGAGCAATGGAAATCATCTGCTTGGAATTGTGTAAAGCATTTGGCACTTTCCCACGTGATATCTTTGTCTCTAAACTGGAGAGACATGAATTTGATGGATGGACCACTTGGTGGATAAGGAATCGGCTGGATGGTCACACTCAAAGAGTTGTGGTCAATGGCTCAATGTCCAGGTGGAGCTCAGTGACGAATGGTGACTGCAGGGGTCAGTGTTGGGACCAGCCCGGTTTAACATCGCTGTCGGTGACATGGACACTGGGAGCAGGAGCAACATTCAGCCACCAGTCATCTCACTTAGGCTGTGCCAGATGAAAAATTCTACCTTTTGCAAACATCTGGCTCTAAAATGCAATGTTATGGGAGGCTTCTTCCAAAAAACACATGTGGAAAGTAAACAAATTAATGAAACCAGAGAAAGCCACAGGGACCCTGTCTACAGCATGAGTCGTGCTTCCATTAAAAGGAACGACAATGCAGCTACAATACTTGCTTCCTATATATCACCTCTCATCTGACATTATTTTCAACACATGCATTATTCAACCTTCACAACACTCTCAGGGTCCAGAATATTTAAATTTGGGTTTGTTTTGCCACTGTAATGTGATTTGACCATTCCACAACTAGATTCTCAAGAGAATCTCACTGGAAATTTGTTTCCAAATTTGATTTTTTTTTAATTGCTTAAGATCAGTGTAAATGAATGAAGATTGCTCTTTCTTGGGCATTGGTGAGATGTGTTCATNAGAGACATGAATTTGATGGATGGACCACTTGGTGGATAAGGAATCGGCTGGATGGTCACACTCAAAGAGTTGTGGTCAATGGCTCAATGTCCAGGTGGAGCTCAGTGACGAATGGTGACTGCAGGGGTCAGTGTTGGGACCAGCCCGGTTTAACATCGCTGTCGGTGACATGGACACTGGGAGCAGGAGCAACATTCAGCCACCAGTCATCTCACTTAGGCTGTTCCAGATGAAAAATTCTACCTTTTGCAAACATCTGGCTCTAAAATGCAATGTTATGGGAGGCTTCTTCCAAAAAACACATGTGGAAAGTAAACAAATTAATGAAACCAGAGAAAGCCACAGGGACCCTGTCTACAGCATGAGTCGTGCTTCCATTAAAAGGAACGACAATGCAGCTACAATACTTGCTTCCTATATATCACCTCTCATCTGACATTATTTTCAACACATGCATTATTCAACCTTCACAACACTCTCAGGGTCCAGAATATTTAAATTTGGGTTTGTTTTGCCACTGTAATGTGATTTGACCATTCCACAACTAGATTCTCAAGAGAATCTCACTGGAAATTTGTTTCCAAATTTGATTTTTTTTTAATTGCTTAAGATCAGTGTAAATGAATGAAGATTGCTCTTTCTTGGGCATTGGTGAGATGTGTTCATAAAATTCAAAAGGAAGCAGTTCTACATATTTATAAATAAATATATCTTCAGCTATAGACAACTCCAAAATTTCAGCATTGTACAGAAAAATGTGAAACCAACAAACCTATTTCATTATCCTAGTAGATGAAGACAAAGGAAAGAAACTAACTGCATATAAATGAAGAGCAAAATAGTAGTTAACATAATTAAAACTATTATCCATGTCTAACACCTACTTGGTAACTTTTTTGTTGACCATAAATATAAAAATATTTTGACTTCAAACGAAGCAAAATATTTTTATGGATTAACCTCTGAAAATGTTTCATAATCTGGTGACATAGTAGGAATAGCTATCACCTCATTTGCCTGTTTCTTTTGGATGTGGGAAAGAATATTCAAATATGAGCTAGAAATTTTCCATGATGGAAAATATTGGAAATTTTTTTATAACTCAAACTCATGGTCTTCCCTGAAGAGAGTCACTGTATCAGATGATTACATTCTGTTAACTCAGCAAAAGAGAAAAATAACTAGATTTTAAATTTCTATGCTACTTCTTTTTACCTCATATTCTTAACATGCTGTATATAAATCATTGAATTGAACTGTATAATAGCATATTTTTGAAGAAAATAACTCATCAAACTAGATGATCCATAAAAATTAATTATTTTATGCAATTTAGAGTGTAAGAATTACTAAAAACTAATCATTTTATACTGAGGTGGAGTATTCTGGATTGAAATGAGTCTCTAAGTAAACAGACAAACAAAGTAAAAATGTACTAATGTGGATAATTATTCCTCTATATTCACCTACAGAGGCTAATACATGAGTGTCAAGTCAAATATATTTGATTTATTTTAGACTTAGTAATTTCAGCCTTTGCCCGTTCCTAGACAAACTGATGCACTAGACTGAGAAAGCATCTAGGTACATTTGTTGATATTTTTTCCAATTAAATTATAGTATGTACATGAAGGATACATTATTAAAATTTTGCCAATTTGAGTGCTAGTTCCATTTTAAAACTCAAAGTATTGACTGTTTTACAAGGCCTCAAAGACAAAGAAATTAATTAAATTATCTGCTGAGGCTTTCATCTGGTGGTTTCCACAGTCAGCTAGAGGTATTCCCTACTGTGAGACAACTATTGTGTGCAGAATTAAGTTCATATCCATTGGATAGCAATGTTCTTAAAAATGACAACAGCCACAGCACAGAGAAAAACAATCACATTTTGTGAAAAATTCCACTCCTTCCAGAGAAATTATTGGTTTCTCTAGCAATAAACAGGCATTTGATTTGGTAGAAGCAGTTATTGGAGTAATTTTGACAGCAAAACATAGACATGAACAGAATGAGGTGAACTGCTGCTCATGTATGCCATTCCCTCATGCTTTCAGTAGGAGTTTGAACCAGATACAAGGGTTAAGAACCCAATCTATACCCACAAATGTGGAATACTATCTCTTATATTGGTGCTGCAGAGTATAACCAGTGCAGCTTGGAAATGTCCGTGTTGGTTTGGTTATGGAGGAAGAGAGCCAGAGTAACACTGCAGGAGTTCAAGGATGATTGGAACAATATCATGATGCCATGTCCAACATAAAGACTATGCTTGCTTTCATCACAGAGCTACTGGGATCTGATGCTACAAAGAACAAAAGATTCTGAGAAGAAATTTAAGATATTAGCATCATAAACTGCAAGTGAACAATTTGTTACCCATGGAAAGACAAAACAAAAACTTGTTTAAAAAACAGTGGAAGAGGTAAAGGAAAAAACATGGTAGCAAGACTTCAGAATTTGTGAAGAGGTTTTTTTAGCTATTTAGAGTTCTTCAAGGAGAAGGGGTGGTTTACCCTTTACTCTGCGAAACAGGCAGAAAGCCAGTGCCAGTCTGCAGTTATCTGTGAGTCTGTAGGACACAACAGTATAACTGTGGCAAAGAAACTCCTCTGTTAACCCCAGTTTCTTGCTGGTTTGAAGAATACAATCAAAAAATTCAGTATCGATAACAAGATTGGAAGGAAATATAGGATTTAGTGTTTAAGGTGAAAGCCTTGACATTTCTAGGAGGCACACTTTGTGCAACTAGCACACCCAGATGATATTAAGACACAGAGAAACGTCTTCCTCCCAAATCACAAGTATAATTTTTTGAATCTTTGTTCTTTATAAGCTGAAGAACACATTGCTTAAGACTGTAATCCAGCATAGTTCTTAAAATGACATTACATGCAGGTATATGGAGACATACATACATGTATATAATTTTCTAGACTAAGACAATACACTAGAATGAAAAATTGAGTCAGTGAAGAGGCCAGAACTGTATGGTTCACTTTTGCTAGTCAGGTTTGCTTTTTCTGTATCATAACAAATGCTAATAAAACATTTTTACTTGCTGAGAAACAAACCAAACAAAAAGCAACAGGCATATAACAATACAGCCACTAATTCGTTGCTAAGGGAAAAGTCTTAGCCAAGAGGGAGAAAAACGGCCTGAAGAACCCGACAAGAGACATGAGACTGTAAATTATCCATTTAAAAACAGCTCTGAGTGACACTGTTGGCTAGATTTTCCTTTTTGCCATGCAATGCCTTCTCCTGTAATGTTAGTGACACAATCATTGCTGGAAAACTGTCTGGGAAAGTCGGCTAATGATTAATTAAAGGGATTGCTTGTCAAAGATGGCATGACGACAGTCTGACCTACCTCTCCCATTTTTATACTTCCCCAAAACACGTTGCTGTTTTTCTGATTTGTATAATAACCATTATCTCATTTAAGTATAATTATATATGTGAGAGAAAGCAATCTTTCCACAGAATGCATAAAGAAAGCATGAATATTAGAACAAAAGCAGATGATTGCAAATGACTTGAAAGAGCAAGTGATTAAGCTTAAATGCTTGTAATTTAAAAAGCACAGGCAAAGCATGTTCACCTACACACTTGCAGAGCTCTCTCAAACAAACACAAACCGACTCAGCTCACTAGATATTTTTAATGTTATTTATTCTATGTAGAGCACTACAGAAGAAAAAAAAAAACCCAACCCAACAAAATAATCCGTGTTTTCTCCAGTGGCCAAATTTTGATGGCATATGTTCAGGAGTACTACATGAATACTACAAAGACCAAAAAAAAAAACCAACTTTGAACTGAGTATATGATACACACTCCTTTCAGGTTAGGCTGCTCTTCGAATATATTTAAGAACTGAATTCTGTATGCTGTTGTTATGCAGTAAAATATATTTAAAGCCACACATACCCCTGAGAGTAAGAACAACAGCCTTCTCCTTCCTTCTAGTACAGAATACAATTTCACACATCACTATGCATATTCAGTGTTGAATATGGTTTTCTGTCAGTATCTTTCTTTTTATTTATGCTTCTTTTTTTTCTTGCAATTTCTCCAGGTGTATCACAGCAATCTGGTTTGCACACAGTACAGCAATACATGAACTGCTTGCTAACTTGCTCTGCCCTAATTATGAACTGCAGCAGGATCATATCTCTCACTTGGTCCCAGCAGAAGACTATGGCAAAAGTGCAGGAAGTCATAGTAATTAGTCACATTCTGACAAGAGCAAAAGATGCATTTGTTTGAAAAAAATATTTTTTTTTTTCCTTAAGGGAACACAATCTCCCAAACATAAACTGCAACAAAATTCTCTGCGTATGTGAGTTAGTTGATTACCTCTGTGGAGACACGGAATATAATATTCACAGCACACTTTTGGAAAGAAGCACAGAGTTGGCTACAAAAAAGTAACAGGAGAATTTCAGTGGCAGACTGGGGCATGGATCTGAAAATGACATTTACTACTTCACCACCACAGCTTGTCAATTCTCTTTGAAGTAAGAAATGATAATTCAGACTATACCCTGATTACAGTGAGTATTCAATATACAGAGAATTCAGCCTAAATAAATGCATGTGTTTGACTATTTAGAACTCTAAGAAAGCATTTTTCTCAGCTTCTTCCTCTGAATAAGTCCTATGAACTCAGAGAGCCTTGTCTGTAAATGCAAAGATTTCGAATCAGAGTAAGTTTCACTTTAATGACTAAACTGCAGGTTTAGACACATATGAAAGTCAATAGATTTGATTCAAAGTGCTTTGATTGAGCTTTTACACTCTCATCACTAGATTAATAATGAGCTGTGTTCCTTACTACTGATGTAACTCTAGGTGTCTATGCGGAGGAAACTGAAGTGCCCTAATTAGCAGATAAAGAAGTCAATCTACCATGACAGAAAGTACTGTCAGAACTACAAATTATGTACACATTTGAAATTAGCATGAACAGTTGTGCATTTTTTATTTTGAACACTCACTTCATGACTGATAACTCCAAGTGAAGGTGTAATTTGCTATGGATCTTGACATGCACTGGAGAGGTTCTTGACCTTGCTTGGCCAAGACAATTTACTGCTCTACCAGAGAAA
>VZTH01018997.1:1021481-1117537 GCA_013397815.1 Aleadryas rufinucha
CTTTTTTTTTTTTTTTTTGAGGGTGATGATGTTCAAGACTCTTCTTGCATATGTGAAATAAGTTGTGTGTCCCTACTCAACCTTCACTGGGTAGCTTTTATTTTGTAACCTCTCTCTCTTGCTCTTGACATTTTCCTTTTACTGAATGCTTGAGAGTATTGCTGACATACAAAGGCGTCAAAGTAAGGGTCAAAGAAAGTGGTTAAATTGCCAAAAACATTGTCACTGATATCAACATGCCCATAGAGATGTACAGTGTCATGTACCAAACCCAAACAGCCTTCAGGATTAAAGAACTGATTTTTATTTTATTAAATAATCCCTGCTTTTCCTGGTTACCCTTATCTTTCTTAAACCTCTGTCAGACTTAGAATATCCATGCACAGTAACATCATTATGGAAGTGTGAAATATTAAAGTATTCTTCCATACAGACTGGCATCAATTATAGTCTGATTTGGGGTCATTGTGAGCATCCCTAACTTCCTCTGAGTTCACTAGAGTTTTATAAAGCTGAGTGTGAGTCAAAACAAACGGGTAGATACAGATACCAAGAGGCTTCACAGGAATGCCTGTTATCTCCAATCATTCTCCACCTGTCACTGAAACAGAGGAAGAATGACACCTCTGAGATCATGTATGCTCCTTCAGAAGAGTTTGAGAAAGAGCAGAGTGCAGCTTCAATCGCAAACAAAATACCTATCAATGAAAAAGATGGCTAGTCAAAACCACTTATCTTGCATAGGAATATGCTAAAGATCTCAACAGTATTAGAAAAAAAAGAGAGAAGCCTTTTTTAACATTTTCCCTCTGGAATTATTGCAACTGTGCAGTTATTTGTAGTCAATACAGGCTTTTCATTTTTATTTTCTAATCTTTCTACTAACATATGCTAACGCACAGGATAAAACAGATTATAGGCTGAGCTGATAGTTCAGTTCTATGTATTGTTCTGGTTGCTGCATTCTTCCCTAGATAGAAGTTTTTTGAAGTGCTTATCACTTGCTAAATTTTTATAGGAGTCTGGGCTGGTAATTCCTTTAACTTAAATGCAACTCTTTAAAAAATGGACTCCTAAAACTTTGAAGCTGAAATAAGTTAGCTAATTTTGAGAATGGTGTCAAAGCAGAAGACTCTAAGGTGGAGTTCCCAAACTGACACCATTCACTTCATAGTTTTAGTTCCTCAGAGTTATGAGGTTAGAGAATCCTTCTCTCTGTTTCTTGGATATGTCCTTTGTCTTTCTTACGGAAAGGAATCTAAACTTGGGAAAATAACAAGCCACTGAAAAGCCTTCTTCACAGAGCTTCATGGAAGACATGTTGGCATTTGGCATCTACATTTTTTTTTTTCCTATGTGCAAAACAAACTCTACTTCCTCATGTCCCAAATGTGCCTACAATGCTGCAGGCAGCTGAGCAGGACTTTACTGGCACTCACTTCTCCAACCACATGTCCAGGTTTTTGTCTGCAGTTCCTAATGGGCTTTCAATCCCTTCCCTAACTCCCAATTATCCACTTACTTGGCAGATGCTCAAGCTGTGTGGAAAATGAAAAAGCAATTGTTTTAAAGACTAGAAATTGAAGGGAAAGTCAGAAGAAAGGCCACAGGATCCAGAGTGAAAGGGGGAAAAAAGAGAGAGAGAAAGCAAGAATAAAAGCAGAGGAATGTTCATGCAGACATAGTGAATGAGGACATTAAGAAATCAGATGCAGGCTAAAGCTGCAAAGTTTTACAGAACATGAAAAGAAAAGGCTACAATTACTAGACTCCCTGTTCTGGGACAAAACCAACTTTCCTTAGTCACAGCAACCACCTGTGGAATTTCTTTAACCCAAGCAAATCTCTATCTTGTTCCTTGCTGTAAAAAAAAAAAGTTTCATCAGAATTTGGTGAAGTTGCAAACATTGTCAAAGAGAGATCAGAACCTGAAAACCACATATTTTCCCCTATAGTGCCTCTGTGGTTCAGTGCCAGGGTGAGTACTGCCCAGTGACTGATCCTGCTAGCTATACATACCCTTGACAAGTAGAAACTGGAAGATGTTAAATGATGAAGACAATGAAGTTACTGAATAGTACCTATGAAATCAGATCCTTACTTCCACCATCAAGTTTCTAAATGCAGCAAAGAAAACAACCCCCAAGTTTTCCCAGCTATCCACAAACCTGTATATTCTGTATTTGCAGGGTGATGTGAAGCATTTAGGATTTGATTTGATAAAGTACAGAAAGGCCACGATTGCGAATCAACTTATCTGGATCCACATTTTGAAAATTACAAAACAAAACCAAAGAATAGTAAAAAAAAAAATCCAGATCAAAAAAACCCCTTAAACAACTGCACATTTTTGACAATTTGAAGTGTTAGCACCTCTTTGCCTCAGTTTTCTACAAGTGAAATAGGCATACAACATTGTTGGGACAAAACCATTCTGTTTGGGTGCGTTTACTACAGAATAGCACTACGGGACTCAGTTGAGGCCACAAGAATTTTAAGTCCACTAGTTCTAACCAAATTTCAAGCTGTAATATTCTTCTAGTATAGCTCTTGAAATGCAGTTTCTGAACACATCAGCATACAAAACACAATAATGTGCCATTATCCTTTGGAATCCAGGCATATTAGATATACATGCATATTATAATAATGAGCCCTCACATGACCATCATTATATATCACTGGAAGCTGCAGACAAGAATTTAAGATAGTACCTAAAAAGATCTCCCTTTCCAACATTTTACCACCATAAACCTACAAAAATTCATTCCTTTTGCAACAGGTTTCCAAATGCATATGGGATATCTCTACCTTCCGCTTTCAAAACACTGTGTGGTTGCTTCTGAGGCCTCAGAATGGAAGCAAAATGATTGTTTATCTTTTGGCAAACTGAATTTTGTACAAACCAATATGCTTTCAGCACTGCTTAGGAGAAGAAAAAGGCTGATGTAATCTGATTAGAAATGTAATGAGATTATGCATGCACAAATGCATATGATTTCTATTTAGCTGAGAAAAAAGAGAAAAATATCCATCTTGCCACTAATTCCTACAAAGGAAAAATAATAAAAATTAATTTTTTCATGTGCTTTTCCAAAAGCTGATAAGGAATGAGATCATTTATCTGTCTGCAACTTTTGCTAAATTACAAAATGGCAATACAACTAGTAGTTGCTCTGACTGTCATAAACTGATGATACAAATTGCCTTCATAGTAGCAGCATCAAACATTGTCCACATTCCACAAGAGCTGTGTGGAAGGACAAATAACCCAAGAACTCCAAACTTGGCACTGCATAAATGACAAAATGTCAGAAGTTCCAATCAAAAAAATTCTTACCCTGACTTAGGAAATTATTGAATTTTCTCACTGTCCTAATGAAGGGAGTCAAAGATGGAATATAGCTGTCCTTTGTCAATCTCTTAGCCAGGGAGCACTGTTTCAAGTGACAGACAAAGGTCAAAATGAGAGAGAGCCCCCGAAAAAAACTGTCTTTTCTGAGAGCAATAATCAGTGCAAAACTATGATGAAAGAAATCCTAGGGCTGGGGGAGGGCAAGGGAAGCAATTAGCCACATTTTTAAGTCACCTTATGGTTTTAGTTGATGATAAAAAAAAAATATAAGAAGTTGAGCTTGATTGTCATTCAAATGCAAGACAAACAAACGGGGATCTAAACAATCCAAATTTGAGACTTGAAATAAACACTTGGACTTCCTCACCATCCAACTTCCTCAGCTTGCTCAACATCCCACTCATTTTGCACTAATGCCAGGCCCAAAACATTTCTTTTTTCAATGGTGGTCTTGAACACACATTTTGACTCTGGATTTATTTTTCCTCAGAGTTTCATTTTGTTTTTTTAGATGAAGTTTGACTTCAACCCTATATAGAAATAAGGGTTGGTCATTGATAAAGACTATTTATAGAGCAGGATTTTTTGGTTGTTTTTTTTTAAAAAGTATGTTTGTTCTTCTACAGACCTAGATAACAGACCCTTAAAAGGATACAGTTTCAAGTCCAAAAATACCATCTTTGAAAACTAAGCTTTAGTGTTTTTACTGCAGATGGGCAAGGGAAGTAAAAAAGAAGAAGAATCAACAACTAAAGAAGCAACAGAGAAACCAGTCCAGCCCTAACAGTTTAGAGCACGAATGCCTGTTTGATCCACAGCTTCCCTTCAGATCCTATCAGAAACTCACCAATTCAGAACATTATGATCAATCAAAATAAATCTGTGGGTTTTTTTTACTTCTTAGAGGCACATCAAATTGTAAGTTAAAATCAGAGAAATCCAATCACTTTAAAATAGACATTTTAAATATAATTTTTAAAATAAATTTGCAAATTCAGCTGGAGCATCACGTATATCCTACTTAAAGTGATGAGAAAAAAATTGCAATCACACATAGAACATTAATATTCAGACCAGTAGGGTGACAAAATCTCATAACACAGCTATAAAGTTAATTATTATTCAGTTATAAAATTAATGTTACAACCTCAGGCCACTAAAAGATGAGACTGTTCTCAAGTTTGAACTGAGGCAGTAATCCCATTCTCTAGAACCACTTACCTTGAAGAGCAAACTGTGCATGATCCACCAGCCTCTTTAAAGGCTGTGGATAGACATCTTCTTTAGGTGATGAACAGAAAGTATTTTTTGAGTGGAAGGGACAGGTGAAGTCTGAAAATTTCCTCACACAATTCCCCAAGGACTGGCAGCTAAGGAGCTTCCTCAGTTATGGAACAGCAACTATTTCCCACACTACTGCTAGACGGAGCTGCTCAGTACAGCCTAAGCCTTGGAACATTCCTGGCTGGCAGATGAAGATATTTTCTACCTCCCACTAGAACTCCAGGGAAGATTTTCACTTTTGCTTTGTTAACCGAAAAAAAAATACAGCACAATAATAAAAATACAAAGAGACTTTTGGATGAGCCTAATATTTGTCATTAACTTCAGAAAATTAAAAAATTCTAAAATCTAAAAAAACACCACTGTGACCATTGTAACCACCATCTTGGTGTTTATGGAAGTACTACAGATCGTGGAATTCTGCGGCTTTTACGTATGAAGATTGTTTGCATAATCCCCTTTCTAAATAGACAATTAACTACCTCATACAGCTGCTACCAGAAAACTGCTGACACTTCCACTAACTATGGATATAATGTTATTACCTTTCAAAGTGTCTTTGAGATGGCAGATCACTTAGAATGTCAATATAGTATAATTAGCTACTGATATCCTGAACCGGATAGAAATATGATGACTAAAGACAGGCAAAGACAGATGGCCATGAAAAGTACCAGTTGTGCCACAAAATTTTATTACCTATTCAATATTTTAATCTCCCAGTAATCTGCCAAACTTCTGAAATCACCACAGTACTTTAAACATGGCAGACATGACATTAGGTAAAGAAGGATACATGCAAACAGCTTGAACTTTTACTACTGTTGTCCTCTTATTTAATATAAAATATGAACATCCCACCTTTCCTTCAGTTTGAAATATTATATTGTTCAAAGCTGCTGAATTTCAGTTTCCAAATTATATCATTCTGCATTTATAGTGCAGAGGGTCAGCTATTTAGAACCTAAAAATTATTTTACATCAGCTTTATTTCTAAAATTGCTTTTAGTTTGAGTTGATATAGAAAAAAGTAATTGTTTAAACAATGGATAGCCCCAACTCAAAATATATTTTAAGGTTGGTTCCTCTTAGTGGAAGGGCATCAGATGTTCTGCAAATAGTCCAAGTAAGTCTTTAATACAGAGAAACATCCCTTTACAGCACAAGTATGAGCCAACAGTTCTTACAATCTTTTACTAGTGGGAAGGAATACAAAGTTGGGGTTTTTTTTGTATCAGCTCCCAGGACCACACGAGGAAGCACACTGATACTTGTCTACTGCCTTTGGTGAATGGGGATGGCTGCCAGTGTTAGCTTTGAACTCTTCCTCTAAAAACTGTAGTCATTCCTCTGGCTGGGCTAATTTATAATGCAATTACACTGTAAATTACTGGGAATATTCCAAGAGGTCATTAGGCCAGAATCGAAAAGCTTCCCAGGAAACTTTCAGCTTAATCCATCTGAATGCGACAATACAACTTTCAGGGAACACAAATCTGTGTTCTGCTAAATCACTGCACATCATCTGTCTGCAGTCTCCAGAAACAGTACAAGCAAACACTTTCTGTTGCAACCCAGCAATCATCAGAGCAAAGTGTGAGCTTTAAATAAAGCATGTCCACTTAAATGTTTCTTTTATTATTATGAGCAGGAGAATATAGAATTTGCCTACATTTATCACTTTTCCTGGAAATCCCAGATACCCCCAAATGCTAACACATGGGAGTAAAAATAGAAATTTATATATATTCAATTTTCTAAAGACTTTTAAAAACTCTACCTAAAATTGCACTTTTACTTGACCACAAAACATATAATACAAAACTGTATTTTGGATTAAAAAACTTCCTCTATTAAAATCAATTATTTTCAGCTTTGCAAGTGTTACTTGTTGAGGTTAAAATCTAGTTAAAAACCTAAGTAAGCTTTCTAATGTCCTACTTCCTCAGATCATTCTTCTAATATGAGTCTCAGTGCTAGGAAAACAATTAACTGCTTTTCCCTCTAGTTTGCTCCCCTTCTCCTGATGCTCTTGCCTTCTCCTCTCACTTCTGAAGTATTTGTCAAAATGTATATGCTTTGCTAAATGACTTGAGCTCTGAATATCTTCTGAGATTTATCACAAGAGCTGATACTTGAACTTAAAACTTTAATGGCTCACTTACAGTCTCATAATTCGGAGATAATTTCATTGAGGGTGATTCACTAATATCAATCAGATCTAAAAAAAGATAGGGTGGGGAAAGAAAAAATGAAACTAGCAAGTAATGTACAAATGAGACACTCTTTAACAGAACACCTTTCATTAATTCAAATTTGTAATTAACTACTGAACACTTGCAAATCACGGACAATGAACATCTAAAAATCAAGTAAAAAGAAAAAAGCCACTGAGCTTGCCATGGAGACCACCATTAGGCTGTGTAACCTGACTTAATAAACTACATGCAGATGTTTCTATGTGTGTAGGAACCCACATTTGAAGGTCAAATATGACCAAAGCTTTGGATTCTCATTTATCATTTTTCGTGTCTGCATTAATTTTCATCTCTAAATTATCCCTCTGTGTTTACAGTAAGTTATGCAGAATGACTTCCAAATTGAGACAAGCTCAGCAGCATCCCCGCTGGTTTTGCCAGAGGCAGGCTTTGTTCTGGCTCACCTGGCAGAGCTGTACCCATGCCTGTGCCTCGGGAAAACCACGGGTCTCACCTCTGCTGGCAATGGGAATATGGTACACTGTGGAGTTTGTGAAGGATACTGTAACCCAAATTAGTACATGGTCAATCACTCTCCACTAATCATCAAAAAAGTGCTTAGAATAAATTTTTCTATTATTACTTTGTTTTGTTTTGAAAACTGTAGCTTAAATTTTACCGTGGGCTTTCTTCCCCTCTTGCACTGCCTAAAAGCAAAACCACTAACATGTAGTCCTGCCTTATTTAAAATTCAAAATACGAAAGGTAAAATACTCAGAAACCCAAAGTGGCCTAAGGAGAGAATAAAACTGCATTTCCTGAGCACAGAAAACACACCCAAAGCCACTGCAAAAGGAACACATCTCATTGCACACAACAAACACATACAGCACAGGCTCCTCTACCTATATCCACTTGGGAATGAGTGAAGAATAATATTCCTGCTCAACTCTTAGAAAATTCCCCACGTGGATGCATTCTTTTTCCTTCCTTTCTGAAGGGACTTTGGCAAAAGGCACAGCAGCTGGCCTTAGGACCTAAAACTAGAAGCATCTATGTAGTTTTACAGCACGCCTGTTAATTTCTGATTCTGCAGGAACAGGTGCACAGTCTCACCCTGGGATGTTCCTGTTCGCGTAACAGCACAGGGATACTTGTAAATAGTGATTTTTTTCATATAATAACTAATGTTTTATTTAGGAAACCGAAATCATATACTCTTAGAAACTACAAACCCTGCATGGTAAGAAGTGAACAGCTGTATTTTTCCAAAGGGAACAGAAAGTTGATGTGTGCTATAACAAATAAAGCATCCAGCTATTAAGACTACGGATGATTTAATCCCATCTTGGTTGGTTTTTTTTAAAACTCAAGAGGGAATGTGTGGCAGACTGAATTGCAGCGAGGTTAACTTCACAAACCTGTGGGATCCCTTCTCTCTGTAACTCTCCTGGAAGTGCCTTCCACACACAAACACACCCCGCCAGAGGCTCCACTGCCTGTGTAACAAGGACCCTGGCTCTGATACCACCCAGCTGTATTGCCCTGACTCAGGTGGCTAAAAATGGCCTTTAAGAATCAGAATGGCATGGATTGGAAGGGACTTTAAAGATCATCTAGTTCCAACCCCTCTGCCATGGGCAGGGACAGCTTTCACTGGACTAGGGTCCTCAGAGCTTCATCCAACCTGCCTCTGAACACTTACAGGGATGGGTTACCCACAACCTCTCTGAGCAACCTGTTCAGTGCTTCACCACCCTCAGAGTAACAAATTTTTTATTACCGTTTAATCAAAACCTATTTTTTTCCAGTCTGAAACCATTCCCCCTTGTCCTGTCAAGAGGGCCTTGTAAAATGTCCCTCTCCATCTTTCTTGTAGGCTCCCCTCTGGTACTGGAAGGCCACAATTACGTCAAACCAAAGTCTCCCGTTTTCCAGGCTGAACAGACCCAATTCTCTCAGTTTTCCCTCATAGGAAAAGTGCTCCATCCCTCTGATCATCTTGGTGACCTTCCTCTGGACCCGATCCATCAGGTCCATGTCCTTCCTGTGCTGGGGACCCCAGAGCTCGATGCAGCGCTGCAGGTGGGGTCTCACCAGAGCAGAGCAGAGGGGCAGAATTCCCCTCCCTTGCCCTGCTGGCCACACTGCTTTGGATGCAGCCCAGAATGTGTTTGGCTTTCTGGGCTGTGAGTGCCCATTGCTGGGTCATGTCCAGCCTCCCATCCACCAGCACCCCCAAGTTCTTCCCAGGACCCAAAATAGCTTAATCTGGAAAGGCAAGAGGAGAAGGTCCACTATGTCTTTGGTAAATATAGCACAGTTCTAGATCTACTTTTTTGACACAGACCCTGGCTTTTCTGTCATTCACATTGCACAGGAGCCCCTTGGGATGCAGCTACAAGATACTACGAGGTGAGTATTAGTTCCTTCTGAGAACTCACTGAATATGTAAATGAGCATTCATTACAACAGATAACTAAATCTTGATCTCCCACTTCATGAATAACTACTGGAAACAGCAGCAGAGAAGCTATGTCTGTCTCCACTGCTCTAGCTGTTCCTTTATACATAAATAGTTAGAAAGTAATTTTAAAAAGCTTTATCAGAATATTGCTATCACTTTTAAGTCATTGCCTCTACCCTCCCCTGCAAGACCAGAGTTCAAACCTGGTCCTGTCTCTTTGGTTTACTCACTTGTAACAGATTACTTTAGTGTCCTCAGCCCATGGAAAGTTTTTGGGGTGAAGAAAGGAAGAACAAAGTTTGATGAAAGCAATGGTAGAAGAAAACTATCTTGTAGCTGAGACTTTAAAAGTTTTCTATGGATTTGAATGCTCAAATCACTTTAATTTTCACAGCATCTTAAAGAAAATACTCATGCAAACCCTTTGGAAAAGCATAATCTAATTCTCTAGATATGCAGTTTGCACCACTTAATGAAGCTCAGATGAGAAACAGTGCTGGGATGAGCAAGGAAATGGACTAGAAGTTACTTTCTGATTTATCCATAAGTTTTCTGTGCAAGCTACTTGCATTTAAGTCTGAACATAAATTTACATTTTCCCTCTTAGAGGATGCAAATTTAAGCACAGGATATATTAAGTCATTTTCTGTAGACTATATATTAGTCCTGCAAAAGGACAAAATATTTCATAGAGATGAGGAAAATTACAGCATTCAGCAGTATAATATCACACTCAGCTTTATGGTGATGAAAAGGTAAGTTACAGCACAATATAAATGATGTGATTTTAACAAATAACATTGGAAGGTACAATAATGGACTAACAACAGAATTCCTCTCAGATCCTTACAACATTATTGGTAATACTTATTAGTAAAAGGCATTGGTAATATGTGGTTACATCTTTACACTTAGAAGTTTAATGCAAGTGACTTGGAAAGCACTATCTAAGGTTACCAAGATCAATACCCTAATGAATCAATGTACTGTTATCCACTTTTAAAGTAAATGAAATAACGTTTTAATCTTTTCTTCTTCATATATGTTTATACTCAGCATGCTGCATTTGATATGCTGTTGGTTCTTGCAAAAGCACTTGGTTCTCTAGGAGTATTTATTTACTGTTTAGCTGAGAGTAAACTACTGCCTGCTGTTATTTCCCAAGCACACTTCAGCCGTTGTCATTCCCTCCAATAAGCACACAGAACCTCTTGCACTGACACAGCCAGCACTCACCTCAGGACAACCTGGTAAAGGATGCTTTGGAACACATCCAGTCCTACCCCACGGGAAACAGCTGCAGGTTAAGCTGGAGTAAATCAGTAACAGTAACAGGCAGCTATGGCTGCAAAATTCTGAGTTTGAAACACACAGTTCTACAGGTGAGAGCTGGCCCAAGTCTCAGGCCAGAGTCACGCACTGTTCAGCTCAAGATGCCTCCAGGAGGCTTTCTCCTGGGGCACATCCAGATGGCAAGCTATAAACCAACCTACCCTACGAGTCAGTCAGCAAAGGAAATTCTCAGTCAAACCTTGTTCAGAGCAGGCCACAGGTGACCAAGGCTTCTCCTGGAAAGACTTTGGCCAGTCAGTCTTTTGGGTGTCACACTTAGGATGCCACTCACATTGTGAGCCACACTGTCAGCTACACGGTTACAAATCACAGCTGGTTTATGTGATCAGTAAGGTATAGTCGACTAATGGCTATTCCTTGATGAGGTTCAGAATTGACAGGAATTCTCAGGATCCTACCAGCTGGGCAACAGAGTAATTTGCTTTTCTGACTACTTTCAGCACATCTACCCAGTCACTATGCAATTTCTTCATGTTACATATCAGAATAATCATTGCTAATTTCCCATAATTGAGTCCTGTATCTTCTTCAGAGTTGGTGTTCCATTAATGTCTTTTCCCAATCAAACTGAGAAATCAAACTATGAAATAATTACCAGTCATGAGGATGTTACAGGTTATATGAAAGAAAATTTTAGTCAAAATGTCAACGTTACTTGTGGTATCTTTTGAAATGCAGTTTCATGCTGAAAAATCATATCCACACTAGGAAAGACTTTTATGTGCTACAAAAGGACAAACAAACAAAACATTTATTTTTCTTCTTATCCTTTGTCCTGACCCATCTATGGCCTTTCCTGCTATAAAGTTTCAGTTACCTGTATAGCTACACATAACCTATTACCAAGATATGGACCACAGGCATTTGTACCCTTTATCAGTGGCACAAAAGGGATGCTTAGACCAGGGAGAAGTAGCACCTGCAGGCCCCCGCTGTGTCTATGCTGGGTTTTTAACTAACCTGACCTGTGATAATGAAACATTTTGAACAGGAGTGTAACTTGTAAGTATCTATCTCCTGTAAGCAACTACCTTTCAGCAGAACAATGACAGTCCATACTTCAATTGCATTTTAGCCGTAAAAAATGAATCCAGAAAATGTCAAAAGCCTGAATACATTTGAATCCATCTCTTTATGACTGCATCAACATTACCACAAGGTAATTCTCCTCCACATGGATTCCATATGTCATTTGAACCATCTTCTATGAAAGCCACATGACAAACTAGGCCTTACCTAAATATTGAAGTTATTTCATCAGAAACAACCTCATCCCACCTCAAGACATTTGGGTAAACTCAGCAGAAAAAAAAAAAAAAGACAAGAAGTATGTGCACAGCTGAACAATAGCAGTCCCATTACAGTGAGGAATGCTACAATGTCAGTTCCTCTGTTCTCCCTGCTCCAAATCTGTCAATCAGAGATGTCTGGTCTGTCACGTAAACTGGAATAGAACTCAACTGGTCTGTGTTGACAAAACACAGGCTGTGATATTACCCAGTGTCATATTTTAAAGCCTATGTAGGAAAAGAAACATTTGAAAACCTGAAGACTTTTTTTTTTAAAAGCTTCTGTGACAACATCTAGAAATAAAAAGATAAAGAAAGCATAGAATTTTTCACAGCATATTTTAAGGTGAACAAGAACAATTTTAAACAATCTAAGCTTGGGAAGCACCAAGTTAAAAAAACTTAATTATTTGTCTGCTCTTTTGAGGCAGTTAGATTCTACTAACCAAGGGTAACCTAAGAAGGGTTTGTGTGACACTGCATATTAAAATACAACATCTTGATACCACATATGTGGTAGTACTCATGTAATTTGAAATTCAGAGTATTTTGTTAATAGAAGAAAAAACCTTAATGTTCAACAATTAAACAACTGTTTCACTGTTCCATGCAGACTGTGGTACTTCCACGCAATTTCACAAACTGTACTCAGCCCACAGAAAAAAAATCCACATTTCAACAAAGTAGAGAGAGTAGTGACAATGAATGAGACATGCAAAGAATAGAAGAAAAAAATCATTAACATTGCATTTTTATAAACTTAATTAGAAAATGAGGTCCAAACCACCTTAATTACGTGACAATATCACAGAGGAAGCCTATGGCAAATCTGAGATGTTAACACAGACACACCAAATCCCAGCTTGGTACCCTATCATGTGTAACTTTCCTATCTCTAAGTTTATACCTGTACAGACCTTGAGAGAACTAGTTTAAATTAAGAGGAAATGCAAAACCCACACATTAAGTTTTTCAGCCTGGACAGTGTATTAGATACAGCTTATTCTGCATTGCTTGAATACTCCTTTTATTTTGCTTTAAAACACCTGTTTCAAGGAGAGTCTATTTCCACTGTAACCACTCAGATTAGGAAAGGGTTTTATTAAATAACCCTAAGTGTGGAAAAAAAAAAATAACCATACATTACTCAGTCTGCCTGAACTGATAGTTTTAGCTCCTTGTTTAAATAGGCAGACAGAAAGAACTGCTCATACTTGTTATTCAGTGGGAAAAAGAGAAGAATGCTAACATGTGCCAGATCTTTTTAAGTGTTATGAATTTACATCAGCTCAGAAGTACATGCTTCTGAACACCGAATTTTAAAGTGGGTTAGATTTTTCTTCTATTCCTTAAAACGATTTTTCTTCACTATAAAAATATGTCACAGTGGGAAAATGAAAATACAACAGACTGACTTTTGTAATCCAGTAGGCATGACAGTTAAATCTTCATGATGAAAGCTGCAAACTGGTGTTTGCTTATGTTTAAATGACTTATAGGTCCTGTCTAAGAACAACACCAGTTCTGATAATTCTGAGGCAGAAATGTTACCTAGATGAAACGACAGATACTGAGATGTTCCTTGTTTCTTCTCCCATTTAATCTTGAAAATAAAGTCCTTTTTATCTTACTCCACTGTCACAAAAAAAAGTTTGTCTATTATTTACTCTGCAGTTCCTTCTGTAATCAATATCAAAGATGCAGAATGTCAGTCCTATGACGAGATCCAGCCATTTTGAGAATGACAGTGTTTAAAACCTTATGTAGATATACAAAATAAACCTGGTTTTTAGCTGGCATCTTTGCTGCGAATGTTGAAAAGGTAAACACCAGTGTGGATAATGGATGATCTAAAAAAAGCACATACTGGCTGCTGAAAACACCTACAGAGCCAAAAAGAAAACTGGGAACTGAAACCAATAAAAGCATTAAGAAATGCACTCAAAAATGCCAATTAAACAATGAATACAACATGTGATAGGGTTAAAACAAGTTTTGATTCTAGAGAAACATATTAGCACAACAGTGGATTTTTTCTTTTTTGACAGGTATATGAAGCATTCATATATGAAAAAAAATATTTTCTAGGTATATATGGAGAACGCAACTCCCAAAGAAAAGCACTATTATATAGCTGAGATTTTCTGTAGTTTTAGTATTTTAGTTTAATCTATTACAAATGCAATTCATAATGAAAAACAAAATGCAGGCATACATAGTAGATACCTTCTATGTTTTTTAATAGTCTGAATAGTCCCAAGCTTCATCTCACTTTCTTGGGAAAAAGGGGATGGCAGGCAGGAATCCTTTCTGCACATTGCTTGCATGACAGAAGATGGGAACTGCATTATGCCAGCTGTTTTGCTCAGGAATGAATCAATACTGGCAGAAGGGTCAGACCAATACACTGAGATGATATTTATTCTCCTATCTGTCATGCTCCTCTCTCCCCTCATGCAGCCAAACCACACTAAAGCTGGTGAATCACAGCTAACATATCCGTGAGGCTGATGTCACCAGACACAACTCAAAGCCAGAGCAGGTGCTAAAGTAGCACTGCTCACCCTGGAAGGTGCCTTCGGCTGTGTCCCTCTCCCTCCCATTCCCACACCTACCCAGTCTAAAGGAGCCTCCATCTGTTTCATTTTCAGATGATCTAATTTCTGAGATCATAAGCTAGAGCAAATGAGGCTGACAGGTGAAATGAAAGCATAGGGTTTTTTTTTCTTAAATTGCTTTTTATTTTTTTTTTATTACTATGTTGGGGCTACACATTTTGTTGATCTGTTATGTTTCTGTTTAGAATATTTTCATGCATTTATTTAATGGCCTGAGGCCAACAACAGATAAGGCTGCAAGCAAACATAATACTCACAAACAAAAATATGCAACCTGAGCTGCAAAAACTAAGTAACCCTTTCAGAAGCATTTTGCTGTCAGGTAAATATGTACTTTTTGGCCATTTTATAAAATATAATAGCACTCTGATGCTGCAGGGTGGCAGAGACAGCAACCCCAGATGCTTGCTTACTTGCAGTGTTGAAAGTTTACTAACTTGCTTCCACAGCTCCACAGTAAACATGCACGGTACTGTTCAGCACATAATCTTCTCCCTGCAGAAGCTTGTTGCTGTAGCAACCTGTTGGAACACCTCGAACGCCAAAGTGACCACAGGTGTACGTGCACACAACACGCAAGAGTTCACAGAATTGTTAAGGTTGGAAACGACCTCTTGGATTATTGAGTCCAGCCATTCTCCAGTTCCAGGAGAGCCAAGCTGACACAACAGAAAAGTCCATCTGCAGCACAGCTGAATGGAGCACTTCTGCAATTTTAAACGCACCAAGAATCAGTTTCCTTATACCAATGAGAAAATTAGAAGACTTTAAATAGATGGGAATTGGCAGTCTATTAATTTCTGGTTATTCCTGCCCGTCCCCCCCCCCCCCCCGCAAATGTCATCCTAGGTGCTCTTTGCAGGCATGTTTTCAAGTGACCTTGGCTATGTCATAGCTAGGGCATACTTGCTAAGTTTGAATACTTGGGTATTTACTAGAAATATTTTCTTTTAATAATGAATTACCAGGTTAATTTGTACATTAATTAATTAAACATGGCAAAAGGAATGTTAAGTGCTGGAAATTAGGATCAGTATAATACACATGACAAAAACAATTCATATCCTTCATGTACTAGCCAGTATAGTACAAATTCATATATATGCATTCCTCAAATTTAGTAAACTTAGACACAAAACCCTTTCTAAAACAGTGAGTCCTTAAAACTTTTGGCAGCATTCTTGGGTTTGGAAACTGCACAACCTCCTTTGCCTATCTCTTCTTCAGTCCACACATGCTGGAGTTTTGCAGGTATTTTTATTAGCTGGATTACCTCAATCTGTCTCACTGATCATGACATCCAAGAGAAAGTGCTTCCAGATGTTCAGAGGGAACCTCCTGTGTTTCAAATTGTGCCCATTGGCTCTGGTCCTGCCCCTGAGCACTCCTGAAAAGAGCCTGGCTATGCGCTCTCCCTTCAGGTACTTAGATTCCCCCTGAGCCTTCTCTAAGTTCCCAAGCTCAGCCTCAGCCTTTCCTCACATACGAGAGATGCTCCAGTCCCTTCACCAGACACTTTCCAGTGTGTCTGTACCTCTCTTGCACTGGGAGCCCAGGACTACTCCCAGCACTACAGGTGTGGCCTCACCAGTGCTGAGCAGATAGAAGGATGCCCTGCCTTGGCCTCATCAACACCTCACCTAAGCCTTCATCGCAGTCTTCCCCTTGCTGGCTATGGCACATTGCTGGCTCACAGTCAGCCTGGGTACACTGGGACCCCCAGGTGCTTCCCTGCAAAGCTGCTTTCTGTATGTCACCTCTCCCAGTTGCCACAGTCACTGAGAGATCACTGAGAGTGGCCTCACAGTGACAACAGCATCTCACTCAGCCCCTATGGAGGCATTGCATCAAGGCCCATGGGTTTCTCTATTTTCAGTCTCCTCAGGTATTCTTTAACCTGATACTCTTCTACCAAGGGTAGCAGTTGCTGCAAATTAGTCACGCAGGGATAATTAGTGGATGTATTCATAACATGGACCTTTGTACAGATCAGAAACCAAATCACAGGCTACAGAAGATAGCTAAATTTAAAACAAAACCAAACCAAAATCAGAAGTGGTGTTTTAACCCAAAAAATGAGTTCCAACCTTCTGCTGCTATTCTGTTCTTAAAGGTACTTCCTTCCAGGCAGCAGAACAGATTTTAATCTGGAATTCAGCAGCGTGGCTCCTTTTCTCACTCACAACATTTTTGTTCTGTATTTGTTTGATCAATAGATTCATTTTAAGTAACAAAACACAATCTGGACTTTTAATCAAGCTGATTTAAGTCCCCACTTTAAATTATAAGCAGATAAACTATCATAACCAGTAGAAGTTAGAGGAAGCAATAAAGCTTAATTTGACTAATTTTCTTCCTAAACCAAAAATGTTATCTTTTCTATCTTATCTTGCATCGTACCAGCCTCAACATCTGTACACCCAGGAAATATTTTCATGTCAGTATTTTAATAACATTGAAATCTCACTTAATTATAGCAGCAAAGATCAGTTTTTCCCTGAATTGTATTACCAAAAATGTTTCTCAAACATCACTACCAAATGGCTTGTTCAAAGCTCTACAGAAAGGGCACTGCTCATTGAGAAACAGTGTCAGATCTTTGCTGTCAGAATTATCCACAGGGGACACATTTTGCCATCTCATAACGTTTCTAAACCTTTTGAATCACTTCTGTGGTCTCATAAAGATTTCCCTTGATACCCTGTAAACAAAAGGTCAGATCTGCATTTACCCAGGTTCCACAGTTATGGGAGATTTATCACTGCATTATCTGAAGATATGGAATGGGCAAGCAAGCTGGAGCACTGTATTTCATTTCAAGCAGACAAGGCCTCCAGCTCTTATTTTGCCTTTTTTGATGTTCTTTTTTCTCCTCTTACCAGAACTGAAAACAAGGCTCAACAGAACATTTTGGCTTGTTTTCCAGGTCACCTAAACCATTCAATTAAATAAGACATAAAATAAGCTATTAATGTAAAGAAGCACCAACAAGAAATTTTGATTCTTTTGCTAGGTTTGGCTGATGAGCAGTCTTGAAGCAAACAAGCTATCTGGAGATACACTTTTGGCACAGAAATTAGTCCTGATTATCAAGCACTGAAGAACAGCAACAGTTTAAACATCCTAAGGGAGTCTGGAGAAGCTTTACATAATACAGTACAGTTATTCTAAATCAAATACCAATGAAACAGTATTGCTTCCCATTTGTTTACTTTGGGCATTTGACAGAACTTTCTGTGCAGATTGTTTTCTCTGCAGTGTCAATTCTCTCTGCTGTCTACAGTCAGACGGCACCAGGCACAAGCACAGGACCAGAAGCTATTTTAAAGTTTTTGCTTCCATCCCTCTCTTCGCCTCCCTTAATTAGCTAGGTTCATGTCCACGTTTTCCCTTTAAGCTAGAAATTGCTTGAGTTCTTAGTGTGAGGTTTCAGCAACAGATGGTACACTTCCCTCTGAGTTAATTCTGAACTAGTATCTCAGGGTTGAGATTGCTAGAGGTGTTATCTTTCAGCAGAGATCCTGATTTTATAATCATTACCCATCCAAAGCCTGCTTAAAAAAAAAAGTTGTCAAGCTCTGCTGTGGCATTATTCTGTGTCAAACAGCTGCTTCAATGCATCTAAGAGAAATATGCCACCAGAATGCTGAAGATGCAAGAGTGAAATAGGGTATTAAACTCAGAGTTGTTCACTATATTTAGTAAAATACCCTCTCTCTCAAGCTCTCACACAATTGATATCCACGTTTCTGCAAGTTCTTGCCAATACAACAGCTTTCCTCTACCTGGGGTGAAGGCAAAAGTAATAAAATAAAATTAGAACAAAACTGGAGAGAGAGAAGGTTAAGACAATTTGATACATTTAAAAGGGGAACAGGAGATAGTTCTTGGCCAATAAAGATAGGAAGTGCAGCGTAAGGAATCCATGGAAGCCTAAGAAGATGAGTAAAACTGTGCAAGAAAGAGAGCAGCAATGGGAAGGGCAGAGAAGACAAAATCAACCTAGTCAGGGAAAATGCCACTAGACCAAACCGTGAAACTGAGATCTGATAACAGGAAATTCAATAATCTCTAGGAAGATGTCAGGAATTTAGCAGATGGACACAACAAATACATATTTTTAATTCAACATGTTTTTACAGTAGCTCCAGTATTAGCATCATGGGTCATGAATCTATTAAAAATATGGGAATAAAGGGAAAATGAAAGGAAATTAGCGCAGCTCTCGGTACTCTCGATTCCTTGCATGTACAGCAAAATTCAATTCAAATGTTTCCTGAGGCAGAGAAAGATTAAAAGAAAATTAATGGTACTATATGGGCACAAATAACATTTCATAGGGTATGTCTGTGGTTATCATAGCTGAAGGCTAAATGAAATATTAAGTCTGAGTAAAAGTTCGAACATATGATATGCAGTTGTTTTTACTCCTTGTTGCCTAAATAAATTCCATTGCACCAATGAGTAAAGAGCTGAAACTGTAAAGAGTCCTACTATTTTAGCCACTGACCAAAACCTCTACATTTAGGTATCAAAAGGTTAGATAACCTGTTTGGTTAGAGGTTTTTTTTCTCCCCAAGAGATGCTGAGGATACTTAATTTACACAGATCTTTTATACAGCAGCCTCTGAATTCTCCCAAAGGTAATCTCACTCACCCTTCAGCTACTGTCTTTTGAACACATTGACCTTTATCCTTATTTATGCCCACTACTTCCCAACTAGCATGAAGTTGTGCAGAATTTATTTTGTAAGGGATCCTTAAATTTGTCTGCAAATAGGACATTTGTCTACAGTAATTTAAAACCAAAATTCAACCACTTATTCCCCCTTAATTATATCTGTCAAACAATTGGGGACTATTAAAATATGTACAGCATAATGAAGAACTTTCATGCTAAACATTATTCTTTGGTCTCTTAAACTCCTTTCAACCCAAAATTCACCATGTCATCACTACTCACTTCAGGAAGAGTTCTCTTCATCTCCCTCCCTCCTTCTCCTGTTCATAAATTCTGTAATTCACGTCCTACAAAAAGTTCTGCTTATTTTCTACATGACATGTAATTCAGAAGAAATTTCCCCCAAAAATACACAGAAGAAAATAAACATACTGTTGCCTGTAATTAGCATGGACCTGATTGTTAGCTTGCTTCTTATCATGCAGGGCCTGATAGTTTTCTAAGAGTAACAAATCTCTGAAGTCAGTGACATTTTGTGATACAAATTGTTAAAATAACTATATTATTCCTGGCATAAAAGTGAACATCCAAGCAGTGTTAAAAGTACAGACTATAAAACAACATTACAGCTACTGCACAAAACCAGAGGGATTCAACTATGCTTCTTTTACTCAGCCACATAAGCTGTTGTGGCCTTTCTCTCCAGATAATATGAAAAGCAGGGAGGGGTTTTTTGGGCCTGAAGCACACATAAGCTCCTGGCCTTGGAGGACAGGATTAGGAACACACCATCTGTCTGACAACTCATTCCGATGGGAGGCAAGCAGGGCACACAGGCTGGAAGAGAGCTACAAATCAGTGTAAGAGGTTCTCCACTCAGGCAAATGGGGACAAGGGTGGCACAGCAGCAGGCATCTGTCCTGCAGGGTAGACACAGCCTCAGAGCACCAAATTATCTGCTGGTGTTCAACAGTGATGTTCTACCACTAAGCAATTTCATCCAGAATGAGTTCATTAGTTTTTCTCCAAAGATGTTTACAAGATGAATAGGCTAATGGTTTATTAAATCAGCACTTACAGCTTATACACTTGCTTTTAAATTCAGTCTGTACTCCGGCCTGACCATTTTCCATTTAAAATGCAAACTCGTTGGGGAATAAATAAAAAAAATAAAAATAAAAAACCAAAAACCAGAAAAAGTGTGGCACAAAATACTCAGAAATATTTTTCCCAAACGAAGTTCAGCTTTTATCTCCCTGTTTATCCCTCTGCTTTATTTCATAGTTATGTACAAATTGCACAATGATATACTTCAAACACAGAACTGCATTTGTGGAGTACCAGACAACACCCCAGTCCCATTCCCCAGAAGCACTTAAGGGCCATCACAGTATGAAATCTTTAAATTAAAGTGTTTTCAATGCTTTTCTGCATATCTTATCATAGCACTGCTGAAGAAGGCTGTGATCCTCTTCAGCAGATCTCCCTAGAAACCAGATGTGTTGAGGTTTTAAATTGTTACTTATTGTATCATCCTAAAGATTTCATGCTGTGAGAAATGTATAATGCACTTGATGTGTGTGCTTGTCCCCTGGCATCTGCTGACTGAACCAGGATCCCTAAGTGCCTTCTAATTAGCATTTACTTTGAAAACAGCAGCAAGAAATAAAAGAAATATATCCCTTAACTCATCATTTGGGATTAAACAGATTAAGGAATATTTTTGTTTAGCTCTGACTTCCTTTAAAGACATCTGGGTCAATTTCTGTTGCTCTGTCTAGAGCTAGAAGATAATCAGGAGGATGAGAACTTTTCACTGAGCAAGATACTTATCCTGGACAGGAATTTATTTCATTCAAGAAACCCTTCAGCTTGCAAGTTTTGACCTCTTCTGTGCTGAGGGCTTGATTTAGAGTTGACAGTGTCTGGCCTGCGGTCAATACAACACAATGTGCTCGACAGAAGTGAGAAGCTTTCTGGAATTGTGAGCAAGTAATATTGCCCAATGAACTATGCACAATGCAGAAAAGAGTAACATTAGACTTCAAATCTCTTTTTCTCAAGGGCAACAAACAGGGTGTGCATCAGTAGTGTCCATCACGGACAGTAACAGCCTGTTTTAAAGTAACGTTTCTTTTTTGAAGTGGAGATGCAGGAATAGAGCAATGCAGGTGCACAGACAAACACCAGCCAAAATTACTCCAGTCGGGTGGAAAAGATTTCTCAAAGTTATAAAGTTAAAATCTCTAATCAGTGGAAGTGGGTAATCCTTGTTCACTTTAAAATAAGATCTACTTACTTTAATAGGAGATAATCACAGCATTCTGGAAACGTATTAGTGTAGACTATCTCATATAATTTTCCCTTGCGTACGGAAAACTACTTAAGAATTAGCCAAGCTCCACATCCCTCTTCACCAAAATCTTAAAAGTAGATTTTTCCCTACTTAAGAGCCAGGTTTTGTCACAAAAACCTTTTCAGCTTCTTATGGCAGCTCTCTCAAGGCTGACTATGTCTCCTCCCTGTATGTTGAACTTTTATGACTAAATGCTTTAGAAAAAGTTCTGAATATTTAAACAGAGCAGAAGAACCAAGTGGACAACATGCAGTGCTTAACAACAATTTTGGCCTCAGCAGTACGTGCAACAACCTTATTCACTCTACATTTAGTGCTGCCCCAGTCCTAAAGGTTTCCAATCCTGGAATGAACATCTCATCAATTGGTGTTTCCAGAATATAAGCAGAAATAAGTAAGAAAACACATTAGATTAAACTATTTCTCAAATCCCATACACTTTGAACCCAACCTGGACTTAAATGTCATTATACTCACAACAGATTATTTCACCCTTTCATAGGCTGATGAACAATGTGAGATCTGGAGTCTTAAAAAGTAGAGCAAAGCAAGGGTAAAAGAAAAAAGGAATGTCACATCCTATGCCAAGGAGAACATGGAGAATGTCTCCAGACTGGATAGACTGCAAGCTGCATTAAAGCTGCACAGGACAGACAAGCTCAGCTCTTTGAAAATAATCTCACCTTTCATGTAACAAGGCCTCACTTCTGAAGACTTTTAAGCACTTTGCTCCCAGTAAAATCACAGATCACAGTAGTGCTCAAAAGGCCTTTGAGGATGTATGTAGTTGCCAGCAATCTAACAGGGTAAGCCTATAGGCTTTTTGTTAAGGATGTGAAATAGGACAAATATCAGGATGGAATGCACAAAAGGCAGGGTGCTGAATAAAATGTTTCTTCCAGCAGAAACTGGGAGGCATTAGCCTGAGCCCTAAGAACTCATAACCAAAATTTAAGTTCCTAGAACATGCACCCAGAATGTGAGAAAACAGTTTGATTTCCCTATTCAGACTCAGGAGATTAGATTCTCCCAGCAGGGTGCTCCAATTAGCAAGCTGTCCCCTATTGTGGAGTGGGAAGCTTTAGTCTTTCCCACTGAAGCTATTTGACTTTTCAGAGAACAGGAACACTGCAGCTGCACTGTGCAGAGACACAAGAGTTCCTGACTCTGCTCCAGTGGCTGCTCAATACACCTGAAGTGCATTAAAGCATAGACCACACCTTTCATCCCCTCTCCCAGGCATGTGTCTCAACGCCTGTAGTGACAGAATCACAGGAAAGTTTGGGTTGGAAGAGACCTTTTGCAGTCCGACCCTCCTGCAGTAAGCAGGAAAATCTTCAAGTAGATCAAGTTGCTCAGAGCCCCAACCAACATAACCTTGAATGTTTCCAGGGATTAGGCACTTACCACCTCTCCGGGCAACCTGTTCCAGGGTTTCAAAACCCTTATTGTAAACAATATCTTCCTCATATCTACTCTGAAAATTCACAAATTCTCTACAACTGCTTCAAGGGAGGGTCTGGTTGGGAGTGTCAGGGACGCTCTGCAGGCAGGTGGGTGGGTCACCTTCTGGAAGGTAAATGATGGGCAGTCTCAGCTCCTCAGTCAGAAAGGCGTACAGATACTTCCAGGTTTCCTGAATCTTTGATATCTAAGGATATGAATCTCTGAATTTTTCAGTTACGGATTGCTTAGCCAAGGATGTAAGAATGGTTTGACTTCTTTTGATTGAAGCTAAAAGGAGACACCTGCATTAATCACACTGATGCATAAATGCTACTGACCCTTTGTGTTTCATCAGACAATATATACTACATGCTTACAAAGGCAAAAGCAAGGTGCTCATCTTGGAGCCCTTCTGACAAGTATGGATTATGCAGACACACACGTGATTGTATGATCATGACCCTAGGGGAACTACAACAAACAAGTATTAACAACTAACATGTCTCTTAAATATAAGCAAACATCGTGCATACAGTGATAAAACTTTTAAACATCACCCCACGTACCAATGTTTCTGCTCTGCTTTTCCTGTTCTGCATTGTTTTCTTTCTCTTTCTATGCCAACAAGCTGAAACTTACTTTGTAGTTCGACATCTGAAGAGTCACTTTCAAACTTGAACTCCTTTAATTGTTATTCAACACTGTAGGAACCAACCTGGCTTGCAAAGGAGGCCAGGTGAATCCCCAAGGTTCAGTGTTCTGTTTCATTTCTATACTCGGTCACTAACTGTGAGACCATTTGGCAGCAGCAGTCTTTAAACTTCCAAATAATTAGTTCTTGCAAAGGTAGGTGGAGACTGCAGAAAGAATATGATATGGAAGACTAGAACAAAAAAAAAAACAAAACAAAAACCCCAAAACTCAACAACCCACACTTCTGCAACATGCCCTACTTGGAATCCCTTGAAGAAAAGTTTGTCAGCTAAGTTTTTACCCTTATATACCCTTATATTCCAATTAAAAGCACTGCAAGAGAAAGAAAAAAACTTTCAGAACTGAATTGGGGTGAGAACAAAGGAAAAAACCAATTAATCTTAGCAATTAAAATTGGCTGTAAACAAAAGAGAATTGGGGGTGTGTGTGTAATTTTCTTATTAAATATTCTGTAGAGTTCCCCAATAGTACTTTCAAAGATCACTTTGAAGAAATGTTAACATAAAGAGACATATTTTAAAAGCATCTTTAAAAAACTTTTACTTGCCTAAAAAATGGAAGACTGGTAAGATTCTCCCATCATCAGATCTGTGGTGTGTCTGTTCATTTGTTTGTGTTTTTTTGAAGAATATTCTCAGTACTCCTTTATGGCCAAGAAGAAACCCAGCTTTTCTGAAATCATGGCTCTGCTGGAAGTGAGATCTCATACCTGTATCTCAAACTCCGAGTTCTGAAGGAAGTATCTTTAATGACACCAGCCGTGAATTGAGTATATCTCAATGGTAAACACAAAAGTTGGAGGACTGGGGATAACAAGAACAAACAACCCACCAGCTGATCTTTACATCTCAGAAATTACCTGTGGGACCTGTGGGAGAGCAGTGGCTAGATTTTGTCAGGCACTAAGAGACTGCAGATTCAGAAAAGGGTCTTGAAAAACTACACATTTGCCTACAAATGGTGTCAGAAGCTGGAGGATGTTCTTTGGAACCGACTCTTTGCTTCTTTGCCTGCTAACATTTATTTTGGATGTAAAGCTGGACTCAGCATCCTGGTGATTTGAAAGCACTCTTGGAAGTTACTCCTCTCCCATACAACTGACACTAAGTATGTGGGCAGGTTCCTTGCACTCTGAATGTCTCCAGTCAGTACCTTTCTTTTCTTTTTTTCAAGTAATTCAAAATTGCTTTCCTCTATTCTCGACTCTACTTTTACTCCCCTTTTCAAATCAAGGAATTATCAAAATATCTATCAAGTTACTCCTTTCTTTTGTTTTGTTTTTTTTTTTTTTTTTTTTTTTTTTTTTTTTTTTTTTTTTTTTTTTTAATGTTTGTCTTTTAAAAATATTCTTAAAATATTTGCTTGTGAAAAATCAGAGATGGTGAAATAGAATTGCTTTGATGTATCAGCAAGCTGGAAACTGGGGATTCTCACAGAGACCAGATGTCCTAATTTTTTTCTTTTATGTGGAAGATAATGGAAAAGGCAAAAGGACAAATAGTAAAAAAAAAAAACAAAACACATACTTTTCCTGCTATTATTATGATATTGATATGACTACATTATAATCTTTCTCTTATACTTAATACAACAAATTTTAAGTCTTTGGATATAAAACAATGCCCCTGTAAAAGAAAACCCCAGCACTCCCTCCTTTCATGTGCTCCTTCTGGACCCAGAAACTTAATGAAATTTGATAATGCGATCTTCTTTTAAATTACACATGCAATCAAAAACAAATTGGCTCCGGGAAGGGAGGAAAAGAGTGCAAAACACACAAAAATTATAAAGTGTTGACTGTTGCATTATCAACAGATGGCATTCTACCCATGACAAACTTAAGTCCATTTCCAACATCTCCTTATGCTTCCAATTATAAATGTGTTTTTTAGAAGTGCAGAAAAGGTATTCTAGGTATTCAAATTTTGAATTTTAATTCATGTTTAGATAAGTTTAGGAAATAAAGAAATTTCACTCTGATGTTTGGAGCTGAGATGTAGTGAAAGGCCTGAATTATGATAATTATACAACTTAACCCTTCCCATATATTTCACAGCAGCTAATAGCCAACTGTACAATTAAACATCCTATGGGTGATATAATAAAAATTAATGCACTTTATTCAATTACTAACTAATTACAAGCATTTACTGTGTTTAACTACCACACTGTGTGATAGCAGAGCGGTGATTTCAATGAATGCACTAGCATTTTATTAATCACATGGCAATTACTGTAATAAACTTAAATAAAAGTGGTATTAGGGGACCATAATTCTAATCACAATCCTTTATTAAAATCCTTGTTAAAGTCAGACAATTAGCAACAATCAAGAGGAAATGCTCTGTCTATTGCTCATGATGGAAACATCGTACGATTCCACAAAAATCAGAATACAGGGATGATGTGGGAGCATCGCCTGCCCCTCCAGAAGTTTCTGAGGGGGAGGCAGCTACAGGTGGTGACAGTGGCTGTGAGGTACCTGGCTCCTGCTCCTCAACAAGGACAGGGAGCTCATCTGAGCAGGGATGAGACTCCTAACAATTTCATGTTGCCAGGCCCACAAGACTATGACCCCCTGCATCAGCTTTATTTGCTTCACACCCCTTTAGATCATCAGTGCACAAGGACAAAGAAACAGGTCCTAGAAGGGCTTGGTAGGTAAATCTTCAGGCCCATGTCAGCAAAAAAAAACCTGCAATAACCAAAAATCAGGACTTGAAGCAGCCCTTCTTTTGATAGCAAACCTTGCATCTCCATGAAATTTTGCTGCTTTCGGGTGAAGGAAACAACAGATCTGGCCACAGAATTGCGACTTTATCTTGCTTTAAAATGGCAGGCTCCAGTACAAAAACTACAGTGCTTTTAACCTACATGAGGTTGTGCTACAGCTCCACACAAAGCTTTCATACAGATAAATGCAAACAATCATATTTATGCAGCCATTCCCATGGTCCTAAAATGAAGCTGCTTGCAAAGATCACTCCTTCTCTGCTATAGAGTCTGATGGGACAGGGTCAGATTTTGCCAGCTTGATGGCCCTTGCTTAGTTGCAAGTACTCTGCTAGCAGAGTTTGGTTTGCGTAGATTCTGCAACACAGAGGGAGCTAAAAATGAAAGATACTCAAAGGGACAGGAACAGAGCTCAGCAGGTCTGTGCCATGTTCTCCCAAAGATCAGTAATAAGTACACACAGCTACAATTTACTCATGCAATTTGTTATCAGCATGCTTTGTCTCCCATGCCTCCCAGTCTCATAACCTACTGAAATTTCCAGGATTTCTGCATCATAAACTATGAGAATAGCATACTGTGTAAAAAACCCCTTAAAAAACTCACAGTAGTAACAGCTATGGGCTCATGGGTCTTCACCAAAGTTTTAAATCCCAACAGCATGGAACTGGTGTAAGCTACAGGGAGTGATGCTCCCTTTTAAAATACAGTAACTCAACAAAATCCTAGAAAAATAAAATACACCCTTACTAGGAATATGCACACATGACTGCCATTGTACTATAATGATGCATTCAATAATTGCTTATATTTTAGTATTAATTTTGTGGTAAGTGTTTAAAAAAATATAATAAATTACAGGGTTTCTCTCTGTATAAAGCTTACTAAAAGACAGTAAGATTGTAGATTCACAGCAAAATCAGGGAACAAAAGAAATATTCAATTACTTGTTCTAAGGAACAAAGGTTGACTCAAAAAAAATACACATCTTATATAGTTAAAATACTGTATTAGATATCTATTTTAAAAAGATAGAGATATTTATCTTAAAGTCACTCTAAGTTTCTTATTTTTAAATTAAATGAATCTGTTTGCATTCACAAACTTAGATTAATTTCTTTGTTTTGAGTGAGCAGATGCAACATACTTTTAATAGAAAAAAGCCAAACATTTTCAACCTGTGGTATATTTCCTCTGTAGAGAAGCAAATCACCTAACCCTTAGCTACACAGCAGCTGGGATTTACTTTTCTAAACAGAAATTTTATGCTGGCACCATCAGTTCTGCTTCATTTGTGATAGACCCACAGATTTTATTTTTCTCCTATGAAAACAATGAAAATGGAACACCTGGCAGCATGTCATTGTCAGAACAATGTATTGCAGCCCATACCTAGGGATTTCTTGCATAATGACATGGGAACTCTTCAGTTCTAGCCTTCTCCTCCTCCTGCAAGAGGATTGCAGTAGTCTACTGCTCATAATTTTTTACATTATTGCCCCACTATTAAGCCATTCTGGATTTTCATCCATTAAAAAACACAAAAGAAAAACTGTTCCATTGAGTCAGACGTTTGCAACTCTTAAAAACGTTTTGTCTCCTATACCACTCAATTCTTGTGCTTACAACGTTTGTAAAAATGACTTAAAACATATTCCTACATATAACTTCTTGGTTCTAAAAAACCCAAGCCACCACTTCGGGGTGCAGAAAAGCCCCACATAAGAAATCAGAAACCTGAATTTAGAGCAACTGTGACTCAAACAGTAGCCCCGGCCCACGGAGGTGACCTCAAGTAACCCCTACCAGGAACTCCAATGACCTCAAGTAACCCCTACCAGGAACTCCAATGACCTCAAGTAACCCCTACCAGGGATTCCAATGACCTCATGTAACCTCAAATGACCTCAAGTAACTCCTACCAGGGACTACAATGACCTTAAGTAACTCCAAAGGACCTCAAGTAACCCCTACCAGGGACTCCAGTGACCACAAGTAACCCCAAATGACCTCAAGTAACCCCTACCAGGGACTCCAGTGACCTCATGTAATCTCAATGACCTCAAGTAACCCCTGTGACTTCTTGCAACCCCTGAGGTTCTGCACCCTCAGCTCTCAGGAGGGAGCAGCCTGCAGTACCCCACACCTGCACATCATAACCAGGCTGGCAGGGGCAGGGATGCAAAGCACACTCTCCCACAGCTTCCCTCCCAGCCTGGTCCCTCCATTCATCTTCTTCTCGAGGAGCTGGCTCCTCAGCAGCAGGATCCAAGCAAGCCAGAGAACTCACCTGGCTCATAGCAGCCCTTTAATTTTGCTGCACACAGTCAGTACAGAGTCTTAAACTGGATTAAAAAAACCCAAAAGTGACGAATATTGTTATACAGAGAAAAAGTATAAAACAACTCAGTGGACACTAAACAACTTACTGTTCATGTCTCATTCTTCCTGGCCTCCCCCAACCCTGTACAATGTGTTTGAATGGGCAAAGGCAGCTATGAAGATAACACACACACTGGTAATTCACATACACACACATTCACCAATAGTGGCTGAATAAAACACACCTGTTCATCTTTCCCACTTATCAAAAGAACATTTGAACAGTTGTTCCCCCTTTGGCATAAAATTCAAGTCAGACCGAGAAGGTCCCACATCTACTAGGAAATACACTTCTCACTTCAGCAAGGGCTCCAGTGTGGTGAGACCTCAGTATGATAGCAGATCCTGACAGCCTTAACAATCTGATTCTAATGTTCTTTTTTACAAATGATACATTGACTCCTTCCCAATCACTGTCCTGGTGGCCCCCCTCTTCCCTTTGGTCCTGGGGCTCCCTGTACTCTTTCCCTTCAGGTGTTGTAAAAACTGTGCCATTATCCTTGCCTGTACCTTTACCTTTTCTTCATCCCTTCTTCCACATCTTTTATATACCTGAGATGCCTTTCTAACCAACTCCTGGAAGAGCCCATGCAGCCACCTCTCCAGCCCCTGCTCCCACTACCTGTGGGCTCTTACCCTCACACAGCTGCCAAATTCTTTGCAAAATCTCTTGCCCTGGTACATTTCTCCACACTTCTCTTCAACCAATCCTTTCCCAAACTAACACCATTTTGCCTCCTCTGGGTGTAGGTTGCCGAGACCCTTTCTTGGCACCTCGTTTTGCCCCCTCTGGGCATCCACATCCTTAACAACCTCTGGGAAAACGTGCAAACTATCTCATCATTCTCCCAAAGGACCCTTCAGAGGTATTTCAGGATTGTCATCCCTATAGTTGAAACCCTTTTTCGACTTTCTTTTGCTGCCCACCCTAGGCATCCTGCCATGTTTTACTCCTCAAAGTTGAACTCACCTGCGAGATTTGCCAAGACCCTTCTCAACTTTCCCTTACTGCCCCCTCTGGGCATCCATGTCCTGTGGACTCTTCACGGACCCCCCTGGTCTGCCTCTCCTCTGTCTCCTGGACAGTCTCAGGAACCCAATCAATCGCCTGGTGCCGGCCAGCACCAAACGGAGCCGCTCACCTAAAAACCAGGTAAGGCGCGCCTCCAGCTCCTCTTCCCGTGTGCCAGACCCAGGACAGTGGAAGGATCCTGGACAAGCTCCCAATTGTCAGGATAACCCACAAATGCCAGAGGTTTATATCCAAAAAGGAGACAGAGGAGTCCTGCAACTTTATTTGAATAAAGAGAGAGAATCCACAGGGGCACAAGCCTGCGGAGTTTTCTCTCTTGAGCTTTCAGAGGGCGCAGCCTCCTTTTATCCTAAACTCCCAGCCGCATGTTGTCCTGTTCCCTTCCCCATTGGCTGAGGTACTGAGAAGATACAGCCTGTCCAGAGCAGTAGGAATCAGTTTTTCAGTTCTGCTCAGATCTGTAAGTCACCAACAAGAAGGCTACCTTCACAGGTTCATTTCCAAGTTAATTCTAGGGAAACTGTCCACTGAGAAGACACAAGAAAATCAAGATGAAATTAATATCATAGACCTTAACATTGAAAACTACTTAGGTGAATGTAGCATGCTGAAAGACAAATTTCTTCACCAGGCTTTTAGGGATAACTGCAAACACACCTGAAAGGTGCCCTTCTGTGATCTTTTGAAAGAAATCAGCAGCTCCAATTGTTAAATGCAATTTAAAAGTAACCAATTGATATTCCTTTGTTCAGTACTAGGATAATACAATCTGTCATTAATTTAAAGTGTGCAATGAAATCCCGAGTCACATTAATGGATCCTTCTGCAAGAATCTGAATTCCTAGTTCTCAATGTTTTATATATTCCCTCACTGATATTTCCCTCACGTGCAAAGAGATATATCTTAAAATGTGTTTGCATAGAATAACTGTGAGCAAAGAATAAAACACAGTACAGAAAATAAAGAATCAGACATCAAAAATCAGAATTATCATCTAAATTCATTCTTACATTCAGAGGCATCAGCAACACAAGTCATCTCACTTCAGCGTGACACCATGCTAATGTTCCCTCCAATGTTCTTCTTGCTCTGATGCCAATGCAATTAGCATCTAACACAATAAATGTTTCACCTACTGCTGGATTTCAAGCTCCTCTCTCCCCTGCCTTTGGCATGTATGATTTCCTTAATTCAAAATGCAATAGATAAAACAGAGGAAATACTGCTTCTAACCCACTGCTGAGTTTCTTGATGAAGTACCTGGAATAACGCTCTCTCTTGAGAACATTTCTGTCAGGCAGCATTCATTTGACTGACTCTCTGACAAAAAAAACTGAGACAATTTAACCTACCTTATTTTCCCAGGATTTTGCCAGAACTGATTAAAAAAATCCTCAATCAATCCATAAGTGAACTACCCTACTTTATTTTACTTTATAAACCCTTAAATGAAATACCTTTCGCTCAGGAGATTAAGCTTTCCGGAATATTTGTGTATTCCTGGCTCTCTGTGTGCCTTTGTAATAAAGGTGGTGCTTTAGCCTCATGACGTTACTGGGGTCAATCGCCCGACAAAAACCCACTGTAAAATGCAACACCATCATCAGCTTCGTAAGAAAACACACTGCAGCTGTAAACACAAAAAGAGCTTGAATGATATGAGATCCCATCATGGTGCCTCAGCTTTGCACCCCTTTCTAAAGCACATACCCACTGATACACAAAATATTTAAAGAATTATTATGAGATCCATTCATTACATTTTTTTTTTCCCAGGAACTGAAGACAAGGTCAAAGACATCTATGTAAAGTACTGTATCTTCCCAACAAGTGAGACCTCATTTAGTTGAGAGGAAAAAGGAGATTTCTTAAGACTGACAACTGCTTCAAAAAGGAAGTTTAATAAAATTCTCTCTCTAACACATATATCAGTCTTTCTTTAGCAGGTGTCTTTGACTAACATTTAAAAGTTAATCTAGTGTTTCTCTTACTTGCTTCATGCCACTGCTATTTTTAAGTGGCAAAATTTCTTATGGGACAGTGGTAGAGAGATGGCATTTTGTTATGTTATAGCAGCATTTTAATTTCAAACAAAGAAGAGAGAGGGTAGAAAATATATAAAGAGGGCAGCATTCTACACTAAAAATATCTATGGTTCATGAATAGATACATGATCTGACGAGATTTATCCGCACTTATGAAGACTGAGTAACACTGCTGGGGTTACCCTCTTCTGCACAGTTAGGCTCTGGGAAAAAAGGATAAAAAATCTTTTATTTTTTATTTCAAACTGTTTCTGTCTTGTACCACAATCAATTATTTAGCTTGGCACAATACAAATTGTATTTTTAATGAGTCAAAAAAAAAAGTTAGAAAATATTTAGTTATCCTATATACAATCATTCATGAAAAGGTTAAATGTATGTTATCAAAAAAAAAATCAAAGTAAATGCTGAAGTTACTTGAATTATAGTAACATAGCTAAATATTTATTTTTCATGCTCTTTTTGTAGAGTTCTCAGTATGGATTTTGTTCTCAAAGTAGAAATCTGATTCACTGCCAACCTCATTAGTAATTTATTACAGATCTACTTTTTCTAAAGAATCCTGATTTCTTAATCAGATTAAATAAAATGTATATAACTTTGATTAAGCTTTCACTACATGCTCATGAATGACTATTCTGATTATAGGATGAGAATTACAGAATGTCACAAGATCCATAGGCTAAAGATAAGAATTTATTAGAAATTAAGAACTCTCTTCATCTCTCATTGATCTAGGATAAGTAATTTACTTTATCTCTACCACTATTTAACCATCTGTAACAATGTTTGTACATATTCACAAATTTCCTTTCATCTAACCCTTAGTTTTGGAAATCCTTTCTATGTGTTCCTCGACATATAATTTGGAGATACTTCTTACAACTGATTTCCACCCCCAGGCCTAGAAACTAGTAGAATTGACAAAATATCTTTAAAAAACTGGAAAAAATAAATTCAACTTGTACTTGAATGGAAGATGTAAAAATTCAATTAAATGTATGAAATAATTTTCCAAGTTAAACACATCCTCAACCTCTCCTTATTTAAGAATAGGATTAGGAAAGGATTCATCAAGTCACTCAAACTAATACTTTAATGCTTTCCTGAAATGTAGTAGCTGGGCTACAAACCTTCCTTTACTTAGATGTGTCAACAGCCAACTCAACTCAATGACAGGCCATGGAATCTATCATGTTCATAATGCATTACTTATAAAAACATTCAGCTAATGGGATCACTCCAATTGTGTACAGACTTTAGGCTTCAGCCCTCAAATGGGGATAAATAAGACGCAGAAGTACAGTGTGTTTTGCAAAATGATGTTTACACAACAGTTTATGCTGCCATCTTCAAGCAGAACATGGCTGACAAGTACCAGCCTGGGAAACGCTCCCTTTTTGAGACTGAGGTTTATTTTTATTTCTATGTTGCAATACATCTTGGAGAATAAAAATAATGTTTGCTAAGCTCACGATTCGTCTGTGCCAATTTATTTTGAAACAGGTCTGAAATGAAATTACTGCCTAATTTATCTTCTAAACCGTAATTTTCAGCTTTGGAGGATAGTGTCCCTTACAAACACACAGTATTTGTGATACAGGGAATATTTAGATGCACACATGTGCACATATACACCCACACACCCCCTTCAAAGAAACAAGATGGCACTAGGGGACAGACAGACCAAATTAGAACAAGAATGACAGGGTAAAAAATCTCATACTGGAAAGTCTCACATAATTAAAAAAAAATTAGAAGCCTCCTTCACATCTCTTCAAGTGAAGGACAGTTTTATGATTCCTCATACTCTTCTGTCCTTGTCCTTGCCCTGCAGATAGGAATGGAGGCTGTCAGAGGCTGGCACCGCATTGCTGCCTACAACAGAGTCACACAGATTTATTTGTAACCTCCTGCTCTTCAGTTCTTTCCCTGTTCAGGATTTTAATTATCACTCCTGTGCTCACGATTGGAAAATTCAGTCCTTCTCCATTGTCACTGCTTGTACATTCCATGTTTATAGCTCAAATACAAATTTTATAAACATCCTGCCACCCAACAACCACACTAAATTATAACAACATTGCAGTATGTATAGTGAGGTAAAAAGGAGCACTAGATAAATAGAGTATTTATCTGCTAGCATTACCTGACCGAGGGGGGGGTGGGGGCGGGGAAAGAAACTGCAGTAACTAAATAGAAAGAATAAATAATTATTTTAATCTCACTCATCAATAAATTTCAAATTAAACTGAGTTGTGCAAAAAAAATGTTTTTGTTACTGTTTTTCTTCCTGCAAAACATATTAATCATCTGATCATTCCTTTTCGTACCAAGGTCTACAATTCCAGTAATTAAGTCTCCCTGCTTTTAAAACTACTGCATTCCAATTTTTTCTGTTCCAGAGTAACCGTAAAGAAAGCCTTGCCCTGAGTTACTATGTGCCTGCATCTTGATCTTCCTATTGCTTAAGCTAATAACTGTTTCTAACACATTAAAATGTGTATTTAAGACTGTTGGATGATTAAATGATTGGCAGTGCTACTTTAAATTCATTCC
Organism: Aleadryas rufinucha; assembly: GCA_013397815.1. Lineage (NCBI taxonomy): Eukaryota > Metazoa > Chordata > Aves > Passeriformes > Aleadryas > Aleadryas rufinucha. Next base: position 1,055,996 of record VZTH01018997.1, read on the forward strand.
TCCCAGACCAAACTCTTATGTTTCCAAAGTTGGTAATTTCAATATCAGATCTTTTGGGAGACAATACCCATTACATTCACCAGGGCTGGTGCTTTCAGCATCCATTTGCTGTGCATATATAAATAATCAGAGAACTATTACATGCAAGAAGAATACCATAAAAAAAAAGAGGATTTTATACCATTGCAGTACCTGATGTGGTTTCTGCAGTGCAAATAATAGAAATAAATAAATAGATAAGTAAATAATATTTACAAGCCTTGCCTGTGTGGTAAATTATTTACAAATTACTAGTAGTTGATAAAAAAATCTATAGCTCAAATGCAAATAGAAAAAGAAGCACAACTTCTTTTCCTCCCAACAAAATGAAAAACCTTTCTGTTAATTTCAAATCCTTCTCTAGAGGTTAGCTTGTATTCTATTCTGCTTTTTTCTTTGAAATCTATTCATGAAATAGGACAAAACATAATGAAATAAAGACCCTTTTCCAAAACTGTGCTGAAGGAATGTCACTTTCATGAGTTCTTACGCTCGATGCATCACTGCCAGCACATTTCACAGTAGGTTAGAAGGACACGTGAAAATGAAATTACAGGGATTTTTAGTATAAAAGAGAGCACTGTTTGGATGCACTGCACTAAAAGACTGCAGTGCAACCCTGTACCACTGGATACTTTCCAGTTCACTAAGGTGATGTCAAGAATTGCACTAAGTCCTACATCTTCTGTGGGGGTTTTTAGGATATATTGTGGTGACAAACCCACCCATGGAAAAGGAAATTGGAGGAACATCAACAGCATAGGGAAGGGACGCTGATCTGAGACCAGGTTCACACAAGCTGGGCTCCAGGTACAAGCCAAACACATGCTCGAACACTTCCTCCAGGAAACTAAAATAACTACCTTCACCTTTCATCATTATTGCCCAATAAACTACTCTTTTTATTACATCTTTATACCTTCCAGCTAATGGTGTGCAAAAACATGGCTTCTCACTTCAAATAGGAGAGTTTAAATCTGTTTAATAGCCTTTAGAACTTTATGATAGGTATTAACTCAGAAAGTACTTACAAAGTTTTAAATTCTTACAAAGTCAGGTATAACTGAGGCAAAATAAAAAAAAATTGACCAGTCATTACATTTGTAGCTGGTTGTTTTTTGTTGGTTTTCTTTTTATAACTACTTGAATTTTTTAAAAGCCACTTATAGAATCTCAAGCCCTGTAACCCCAGGCTATCATGCCAGCAATGCTTTAGGCTCAGGGACTGTAAGGCCAGAAGGACACAGTGGTTTTACTGTGAGTGTTTAAGCAACTACAACCATTTCAATATATTGAAGAGAATATGTGCAGTGTGAAAAGTATAGATAATTCATGAAATTTCTTCACGTGGCAAATCCCAAATAATCTACCACTGATGCAGATATATAAGCATCATATAATCAAAGCTAGATAGTTCATAATCAAGGTACGTTTTGGGGAGAGAAGTTCACCGTATGCAAGTAGAAGGTAAAAAGACACAGTGACTGAAAAAAAATTTAAAAGTACATCTTTTCTTTTCTTTGGGTAGTACATCTTGGTTAACCGTAAATAAAGTAAATGGGAGGGATGATGCTTATCTCTTAAGAGCCAAGATAACATTCTAAAGTATTATGGCTCCATTTCTAGCTCTGCTATAAATTTTCATTCCTGCCTGAGGATGGATAGTTTAGTGCTTCCATTCCAACTCAACAAAACTCTGGAGTGTGTGCACTTCTGCCTAGCTTAGATTTCTACAAAAAGAGAACAGGTTATAAATATATTAAATATGTTACTGAATTACAGGTTCTGTTTCTCAGAGACCTCTCCTACCTCTCTGGGCCTTTTAAGGGCTCAATGAGTAAGCATACATGAACACCCTCAATCCATCTCAGTTTTCATACATACATAACTGAATAATCATTTTCTTAGAAAAAAGGCAACCATTTAACATATCTGCAAGACAGAGAAATAACTGCTGTTTCAAATTTAGAAAGCTGCAGCTCTTAAAAAAGCAGAGAAGAGAAAATATTTTAGGAACAACTAAATAGCAGATCTAGACATAGATGTGGGATCAACGGTCTTTACTTGTTTGAGTCAAATTCCTTTTATTCAGAGGAGAAAAAGAGGTCCTACAAATTCTGGAAACCTGCTTAGGCTGCACCAACGCACAATACTTACTAAAGAAAAAAAGCGCTTCAGTAAGATTCCCCATTTTCTTGTATTTTCTTAGGTACATACTTGGATTATCAGTACTAAGATGACAACAACAGCCTGGAAAATTTTGCATTTCAAATACTCCTAAGGCAATGATCAGGGTCACTGGACTTTAGACTTTGCTGGAAGACTTCTGTCTACAAAACCAGATTTTTGTATTTGCTTTCTGTCTAACCTGATGCCTTGTAAAATGTTTAATTTTCACAAGTCACTTAAAACAATGCAAAAATCTCTGGAACTACTCATGTTCTTGATCAGAGACATTTTATTACATTTAATAAAGGAATACAATGTGACTGGTAAATCATGTCAGGAAGTTTAACAACAAGATTGAACTAGTTTGGCTGTAACGTATCACCAGATGAATCACAACCAGGGCCAACAAATAAGTAAAACTGATAGTAACAGAATTGCACCGAGTGTACACGGCACACAGCAGCTGGATGAGTGTTAAAGCTTCACCAGACTTCTACTAATAGTCATTAAATGAAGAAGCCATTAATTAAACCTGCAAATGATGCAATATGTGGGAAGATTGTTAAGTGCTAGACAGATGAAAAGAAAAAGTGGGCCTATGTTAATAAGAATTACTAAACTGAGAATAAAAAAATGCCACTTAGCACCTCTAAGGGAGATAAGCTAAACTTTATGTATATAAAAGGCATTAGATTTATGTTTCTATATAAATGCAAAATAGCACTAACAATGCACTGAAAGATCTAAGATTGAAAATAGAACCAATAGCTAACCATCCCTCTTCTAAATATTAAAAACTGCAAAATTTGCAACAGCAATTCCAAAAACTTAAAAGTAGATTGACGCTGTATATAAGGCTTCTTTGTTTGTAGCTTGGAATATATCGACAAGCTTCCCTACAAAATTTGGTTCTATTTCACAAACTGTCTGAAGGACAAAAGTTTAGAAAACCATTGGTTGCTCTCCTCTAACTTCACCTCTAACTGATTCAGACAGACTGACTTGTGATTATCAATCTCTGCGGGTATCTCAAGACACATAGGATATAGTCAAACACAAATAGCCAGTGGAGACCAGTAGTTTGGCCCTCAAATTTCTGTCTTCACCAAAAATTTGTACTGTTATCATCAGCTAATGAAGCTTTAAGGAAACCCTGCTGTGCTTACGCTGTGCTCTTGAGTAGGATTCCAGTGGCATTTCCTTCTGAGGATAAAATGAACCCTTCTGATATACGGACAGGCTCTCTATAAATCTCCATACAATCTACAGATCTAATATAAACAACCATGAATCAAAATTGCTGTCTTTTCATATGGGAAATCAGTTAAGCGTTTGGTTTTGTCCTTTATGGAATACAAGCTACTGGATGTAAGTAAACAAATTAGTGTAGCACAGAAAAGAATTCTAAGTTTAAGTTTTCAGTTTATAGGGCCGTTTTCATTGCAGATTTTTTTTTGTGTGTGTCTTAAAGCTAAGTAAAGATTTCTTTCCTTTTATTTTATGTTAATATTACTGTCTCTTTTATGGCCTAACTCTGATTTTATAGTGTTTTTATACATAAACATTACTATGCTGTGACTCAGGAATAGCATCCAGATCTTCACCAATCCCCCACAGTGCCTTACATAAAGCTGCATATTTTATCCAATCTTCCTTGCCATTCATGCCCACCCACACGAGACACATTACTCAGATCCAAAGATTATAGCATTGTTATGCTGATGATACCTAGATTTATTTCTCCATTAAACATTAATGATGCAGTATCCTGGCATAAATTCAGAGTGCATTTGCAGATGTACAAACTTGAAGATATCCATGAAATATATCAGTTTTTCTGCAAAATAAATTTTATACTCTTGGTTAACTTCCACTATTTTACCTTGTCTCTTCCAAATAATTAACCAAAAACCCACATTTATGTCTATATTTTCAGCCAGTCCTGGTTACACAGTAAATCAGCTGAGAAAAAATAACTGAAAATACTTCATAGGAATTAATACTTCTGCAAAGATGATACAGAAATGACTTATGTGCCACTTATAGTTGAAACTTTCTCTCCTAATGGCACATTTTCTCATATCCTTTCATAATAGAATGAAACTTTTAAAAGACACTGACATGTTTGCAATGCTTTTTCTTAAAAACAAAACCAAAACCAAAACACTTGTTTTTTTCATAGGAATAGATTATTTTTATAATTTATTTAAAAATGAAACCTCCAACTTGATCAGGCACCCCAAGGACAAACGTTATTCCTTATCAATCCCCCACTACTGAGGAAAGAGACACAAGTCATGTAAAACAGCCCAAGCTGGTTTTGGATATATCCATGGTATTCATCATTCAGCACAGCTTTCACAATTTAAACAATTGGCTGCCTCAGCAAACGGTTTGCTTGAAGCTTGTAGGCTGGCTTTCATAAAGCAGCTCATGTTCTCCACCATGGGATCTGTACCACACTGGAAAAGCAGAGATCCTTGAAAAAGCAACAGAAAGCTATGAAGACAAGTGAAGAAAGATAAACAGGAGATTGCTGCCTCCCACAGCATTTTACATTTTCTTTATCCCTAACAACTCTGTTGCAGAGGTCAGTTTTGGAGTCACCACTTGCTTGCATTTTTTGATGGATACTATTTCAAGCAAACAGTACAATTCTCACTGAACTGGCTGTTACATTAAGACATGTACAACTACAAAATATTTTTTAACTACACAAGTATAAATAACTTTGTTTGTCATAATAGACCTTATTTTCATTGGCACCAAATCCCCCACAGTTCTCTTATAATGTCTTCTTGAAAGCCTGTGGGCAGTGAGAAATAAGTGCAGGCATTAGGGTTTACAGTGCTTCCATTTTACTGAAGTAATCATATTCATACACTAGCCAAGGAAGGTGCAGTCTGAGTTGGGTGTGCTTGGAAACATCAATTTCTTCTGCACTTCAACAGGAAGAAAAGAAACCCAAAATAGCACCACAGAATGGCTTGCAAAATTGAGCTTGGTCTGAAATCTGTACAAAGTAACCCAAGAACGTATCTATCTACAATCAGAAAGTATTTAATTAACGTTCCAGTTTATTTTGCTGACATCTTACCAAAAAAAATCAGCACATCCTTACATCAAACCCATCAGAAGAGCAGAATATAAAAGTGCAAGTCAATTGACTTACCATCCATAACAAAAGACAGTAAGACTCACTGATTACAAGAAAATTCTGAATTTTTGAGTTGTATTTCACTTTTTCATCTGAAGTGTGATAACTTAGAAGCTGAACCTTGCTGTGGAACAGTAGGCTATGGCAGCCCACAGGGAAAATGAGACACATCAAGAATGATGGATTTGGGAACATCCCAGGGCTCATGGGATAGGTTGCTGTCCAGCTGGCCCACATTTCGTGATTCATTTATCAAACGAGCATTGACTACAGCAGAAGTTAATCCCATCATGGCACAGTAAAGTAGAACAAGCAGCATTCTGGCTCCATGTCATGCTCCCATACACCTTCAATAAAATAACACCACACACAAAAATGCAACCCTTCTATACACTATTGCAGAATCCTTCACATGTTCCTTAACTGTGATTCATGCTAAACCAAGGGATGGGTGTCACAGATATCAAGGGAGCTTTTAGGGGAGGAGAGCAAAAGTTATTTCTGCACCTGCACTAACAGGAGAAAAAATTGCAGGGAGTTTTTATTTGTTTGTTTTGCAATGAGAACCTTATCAAAAGTTTCAAAATTAAGCATCCAAACCCACATAAGCAATAATCTTCACCAGACCAAGTTCTATTTTTAGAAACCTTCTGTCATTTTTCTGTAATAACAGATGAACTATGTCTTAGAAACCAGTAATAATCTCAGTACCATAGAATGTATTTTCAGGTTGAAATCCTCCAGATGTATTAAAAAATAAGTATTTTACCTCTGAGGCAGTAAATAACGAACAATATTGCAAAGTATCCATATTGCAGCCCCTCTTCCCTTGAAAAACAAATAAATAAGCAGCAGAAAAATCACCCACCAAGAACTTCTTGGGTTAAAGCATGTGAGTGTCTGGTATGTATTCCAGTTCAAAAAGAAGGAAAAAAAAGAATAATCTTGATCTTTCCATTCCTGGATTGTAGAAAATATATGATTCACTACGAATCTCACTGAACTACTTTTCAAGTTCAGTAAAGACAGAAAAGGGTTTTAAAACTGCCTATTTTAACTGTTAATAACAAGCTGAATAAATTTTGCATCATGAACAATCACTTTTACTTTGAAATGCTGACACAAAGCCATCACACTTGTTATATCTACTAAACTGGTAGGATCACAGTAAGGCAAACACAAATATTTTATACAAGTATCAACAAAAAAAGCTGGTACCTTTTCCTAATAAAGAGTAATACTGGACATTCAAAGAATTCAAAGCAGCTCAATAAATGGCAAATAAGTAAACCAACGTAGAGAAAGGAAAAATGACCAAGGTGAGATCATACAGGACTTCAGTGGAAGTATGAGGTCAGAAAACAGGTTTTCAGACAATTAAATTCAAGAGCCTCACTGCTAAATCATGCTGTGATGAAAAAGAAAGAAAAAGGTGCAGGTACAGAAAGGTAAAACAGAAATTCCAGAACAATCCTTTAAACACTGAGTGACATTAGTTACATTTACAACATAAGATAGCAATGAAAACAAAACAAAAAAATAATACCTATATTAATATATTATCAATTCATCACTCCCTTCAGAGGTGTAAAAGACATTAAAGCATTTTATCTTCAACAAGTACTTAATTACCTAGAACTACCACTGTATTTTTTTCAAATGCTATGAATTGGTTTGAGTGGGAAATGTGTCACTATCCCATATGTGTCATACCTTTAGCAGCTGTGCATAAGAGATGACATCATCATGAAGCATCTGTGTGTGCTACCACTGACACTCCCAGCCCACAGACAGTGGGGGAAGCTGAGTGCCAGCTTTTTCACTCTTAGTTTTCCCTCTCACAACTACAAGGTGGTGTATTTTGCCATAACCAATCTGCTGCTGCAGGGGCAAGCTGCACTGAAAGGGAAGTCAGTGGGTTCTTACACCTCTCCACTCATTTATGCCAACTGTAAAGATCAGAATGCTGCAGGACAAGTTGGTGCAGATGGAGCCCTCTGACCATGCCCACTGACTCACACGGTGGCTCCACGGTGACCAGACCCAATACACACAGAAAGCTGAAAACACTCCAGTTAGCACCTTGCTATTGGAGTGCCATAAGTAGTGCAGAACTACATTATTAGTGATTGCTTCTCTTCCTTCCTTCCTCCAGCCTAAAAGAAAAATATTCATCTTGTCCCAGAAGACCTAGTAACAGCTGACTGAATAGCTGTCAAAAAAATAAAGAAATCAACGTTTGGAGCTAATATACTATGTAAACATATTCTCACTCCTATACTCCAGGGGTTGCAGGATGCTGGATTAAGGACAGAGCACAAAGACACTTCAGCTGAGTTTGGGGAATATGTTTAAGGATGGGTGCTTCTGCAAACATTATGATAAATTTGTCTAGATGAAATATTGATGAACAGATATTTATCTCTCGCCAGCCCTACATTAATAGCATTGAGTTTTCCTAGCAAACATAAAACTACATCTTTCAGGCTTCCCTTTCAATAGCTTCAGGGTTTCACCACTATGGTACATATGGTAACTGAACTACTTTTAATGACCCAATTGAAAACACAGTTAACAAAATTAGTACTTTCACTTCCATTTATTCAGAAAAGCAAGTCCATCAACTTACTGCATTATGTGGAAGTTTGAGATTGATTACTCACAATTTAAAACATTTACGAAGCCTGGCAAGTCTATACCCCAGGCATGAGCCTGAGCATGCCCATACTCTTGCTATGGCTTGAACTCCAGCTATTTCCACCCCATTTAAACTTTACACTGATTTCCACTTATCCCTGTGAATTCTCAAGCCAAAGTCATGACTTCTCTGACCCCACATTTAAAAACCTGTTGGATCAACAGAGTATCAGGTTCACTTTTAGTGAACCTTAGTTCAGTTCCTTACAGTGAGATACTACTCCTCCAGAGCAGAAGAAGCCAAAGTTTGTACTCCATAGCCTTGTCCTGCAGCCCTGCCCAGTCCAACACGAGCAGCAGCAATTGCATCACAGGTCACTCTTGTGGTGACCTCTCCAAGACAAGGGACCACCCAAACACCTGAAAATCACTGTCCACTATGGGGAAAAAGGAAAAAGCCATCCTCTCTCGTCCCTAGGCCCTCTGCTTTCATGGAAACCTTAAGTGCTACACCAGCCAGCTGCAGCCTTCAGCAATGGTATTGTTGGGCCTCCTGCTGCTCCTTTCCTAAAAGCACTGGCTGGTCTCACAACCCAGGGAGCCTGGGCAGCACCTCAGTCAGTGGAACCAAACCTGACAGAGAAGTGAATGCATTCCTGGATTGGCTCTCCAGGTTGTCTGGGGAGAGCTAGTGCAAATTCAGTGGCAAACTGTCACTAACAGGTTTAGCTGGAGTGAATCACATCTTTGGACAGGAGTTAGGCTTCCCTATAATCACCTACTCTTCCCAGTTTCATGATACTGCCCTTTAAACTGCCAGACCTGGCTTTAAATAGCTCTCAAACTGAGACAGCCAGTAGAAAACTGTTCACATTTTGAAGAGTAAAGATGTAGATTCATAACATGAGTGAGCAGCTCAGCATGTCTGAAAGGGGCAGCAGGAAGACAGAATTCCGCTCTGTGATGGAACTGAATCCCGGAGTGATCCTTCTCAGGTAACCTCAGATTTGTGTCACTGAAGGCTGCTTCTGCTAATAAATATTTTATGCTTCCCAGGTCCCTATCAATAAAGAATTATTGGCATTTTTCTCTTTCCCACTTAGCTTTAATTGTTTCAACTTCACTATTGTTTATATGCACCACTAAAGCTGCAAAAGTACTGATACACAAACAGTTTTTGCAGAAACTCTAAGCTTAGAGATCCATGTCAAACAGTCTCTAGTATGGTTTTCCTTAACCTATTCAGACTGCAGAAAGTTCTCGGAACAGGAGATGGTTTCTTGTCTTTTGCTCATCTCCTTCTACTTCCTTTGGACTTTCACAAATTATTAATTTCCAGTCTTGAAACGCAGCCCCCAAAATACAGCAGCAATCTCAGGAAACTTTACCAGCACCCAGCTGACAAAAAGGATTATTTTGGGATTCTTGCTGCTAAATTTCTGACCCACTTGTGTGCATATACATATATACAAAACATAGCAATCCCTCCCTGCAGATAACTGGTGTTGCCACCGTAATCACTCTGCTTTCTTAAGGCATTGAAAAAGATGAAACGTTTAAACATGACATTTAAGTAATTATGACAGCATAAGTGAATACCTAAATGAGGACACATGTGGAGACTCAAATTGCCTTAGCAGTGATTACTTCCAGCTCTTGCAAGTCCCTGGCAAACATTATTACATAAATTACCACTGGATCACAACTTGTGGACAGCTCTTGAAGTTCAATAGCGACATTAAGAACAACACATAAATGATGCAGCTTAAGGTTTAAAAATAATTGTGAAACAGGGACCTACTGAATAACTGTAAATTATCTAAATTGAATCCCAGTGAAGGGAAGGTTGTTCTCTTTATAATACAATGTGTTTTGATTTTGAAGACTTCTGTCCAAAAAATATTTAAACAGACAAAAGTAGACAAATTCTAGAGTAACAACTGTCAGAACTTAAAAATCAGACTCGTACTTGTGAATAAGATCTGTGTCTTTTAAAGCTAAAACTTTGAGGAAATTACACATGGAATGTGAGGTAGGCAAGTGCACCGAAAAGTGCAGAAATTTCAGTGACACAGCAGTGTCACAACATGTGAATTTGAATTAACCTGCTTTTTGTAGACCTGGAGAATTAACAGGAGGTTAAGAGCAAAGGGCTTGGTTTCAGAACTTAAGAGAAGGGAAGCAACAGTCTGTGAAATGTTAAATAGATGCAACTAGCAATGAAAACTTGCATGAAGAGGATTGGGTTCAAGCTTTCTGAAATAAATGAAAACAGAAAACAATCGTTTGATTAAAACATTTGAGGGAACCCTGTCATTCTACTTTGATCCTAATAATGCTTTGTTGTTGAATACAGAATCTTTGTCTTTTTCTGGCCAAAAAAAATGAATTAAATCACAATTTTTTAAAAAAATAAGGTACATTAAAAAATGTGGTTGTGTCTCAACAGTCACAGATAGATCAAGCACTACTAAGAAGTCAGACCTTCAAATACCAGGTAAGCCTCAGGAGTAAAAGAGCTTCTGTTATTCTCCATTCAATTTTTTTTTCCTGCATTTGACATGTAGTGAATCACCTTCCAATGGAAGTATGTCAGAAGCTTTCCCTGGAGACCTTTTCTAAGCAATTAGTAAACAAACCAAAAGCATAGGCGTGTAAAGAGTTACAATATTCATGAAAAAACTACAACTGTTCCAGTGTTAACCATGGCAGCAATGTCAAGACCTGCTCTCGAATCCTCCATTTATTTAAATTAGAAACTCACATTAGTAATGTAGAAAATACAATAACCAAACTGACAAAATGTCTGAGATCAAATGCATTTACAAGTCTGGACCAACCATAATTATTTCAGGTTTATTTATTTATACTATAGCAGGCATATCCAATAAATGAAACAACAAATATTTCACTAAGCAGCATATAATCACCAATTATTGTTAATAGCTATGATCTTATGAGATGGTTGATTTGTAAGTATTTTTTACCTACTGCTAGTAAATGTTTATAAAAAACATTTTTTGACTCATGATAGGAAACCAAAAAGTTAAAATTCTTTGAAAGCAGTGAATGGATTTAAATAGAAGATAATGATTGGGTTTCAGCTATGGGTTTTACTTTAGTTTAGAAAGAGGTAGTTTGTAATAGACCAGCTGCAAAAATAAGATCTCTGAACTTTTATTTTTAGCATATCAGACTTGAAAATTAATACTTTGCTTTAACTACCACATTGTACAAATTACCCATTTTATCACAATGTGTATACCTACTTTTTAATCCGCCTCTGGAAACAGAACCAAAAATTAAGGCCTCCGAGAAATTTTCTTTTCCTTCAAAATTTTAGGTTGTTCAGATCTCAAAATCTTGTATATAAGAATGGACAAAAAGTGTACATATAAAAAAAATTTCTAAGATATTTATTATTACTGTTATCACAAGATATTTGTTATACCGCATACAGATCCATGCATTTTTAGTACGCTAGGATCAAGTTTATTAGTACATAAGGCTTTAGCCTTCCAAGAATAAAATTCATCAATATAGTAAAAGGTAAATGTTCAGAATTTCCCTCCTTTTAAAGTACAGGCAAATTCAATTAAATCAATAGCAATTGTTAAATAAAACACCACTACTTTAATTCATCAAAAGATGAACCTTGATACAAAATCAAGTGTGAAATGTTTATGTTATTTTTCTCTGTTCACAGAGCACTAAGTGGAGTAATTAGGAAAAAAACGGTTTGCAAATGTAAATACAATGAAGCAGCCGTTAATTAGCACATGCAAATGTAAGTTCAGAAAATTGGTTATTATCTACAATGTTCAAAATGTTAAGTTCTATTTATACAAATTTAGAGATTATATTCTGTGTAATTAAGTGTAAATTTTAAGGATATGCATTAATCATAATTTGTCTTTGCAAATAGGATTAATTAGTGTTTGCAATAGCATATGCAAGTGAAGATTAACCATGAATCACACTTGCTCAAGTAATAGACTAAATGAAGTCAGCATCACTTTTTAAAAAAAAAATATTTTTAAACAAGGAGAACTACACTTCAGCATCATTTCAAAAACTTTCACAGTAAAAGAAAATACACAAAAGAACTGATCATGCCCATGCAAAAGGCAGAGCAATGCATGTTGCTTACGATGGACCTGAATTCACTGGTGGAGTGCTCTCATTTCGCACAGACCAGCATCCCAGGGTTCAGTGCGACAGCTGAGAAAAGGTGACAGAATATTTACTTTTCTCTGCCTCAGAAGTGACGGAGAGCTGAATACCCTCACTGTGCCCTTCCATGTAACGTACAGGTTCATTACAAACTGTGGTCTGACCACAACCTAATTGAATAAGGTACAAAAGCCATACACAGCCAGAGAAAGGCATAAATTTTAAATATGTTTTGAATTTGGAGAGCTAAACAGAGGAACCAACAATCAATTGCTGTCTCCCCTGTCTCTTGCATCTCATAAATAGCTTTTACTTCCATCTTGCCATATGTGTTCACAGGAACTGTACCAAAAAAAAAAAGTCATACTATTGTATTTATGTTCACACAAATAAATGAACAACATATTCAATTTTAGATCCCATTGAAAAAAAAAAAAAAGGCAACACCAAATCCGAAATCCCATCCTCCAGACTTAAAAATCATTATTATTTCCTCTACGACCTAGCAGTTCCTCATACTTTTATAAAAAATTGTGCCTGGGTCACCTACATTATAAAGATACTTAAAATTCCAACAGTTATCTTGATACACAAGTACAAATGCACAATCCACATTAAGGTTTTTGGAGGATGTCGACTACAGCTGGTACTAGAAAGAGTTTTGTATTTGGGCCAATGTGCAACACATTCAGTATATAAAGGCATCTCCTAATAAGTTCCATGTGTCTGCAAAAATCTTCAGTGTAGGAAAGGATTTGTGTACTGATCTCACCTTTTTCACCAACAAAGATACTGTTTAAGATGGAAGTTTATATTTTGCTAAAAGAAGGCCTTGTATCTTAAATATTCATTAGTGCTACCTTAGAGCCTACTGGTGTATTACACTACTAAAACTAATTGTTCTTCTGAAACAAGGGAACTACAGTAAGATGTTGAGTTATCAAAGTTAATATTTACTGCAGAAAGCAACTTCACCCTTTTAAAAATATAGTGTTATTAAAACAGACCCAAAAAATAGCCCTTTGGATATCTTACTTTATATTAGCCTTAGAGATCCTTTGACACTCTGTGCTGTGATTCGGTTTTGTTTCCATTTAGGGATAGAAAGTGTAGTCCTTGTGCAGGTAGCAAAATCAGGTACAATCATAAATTGGTTTGCCAACTTTGCCTAACCTAAGGCCTCATAAATAATTCAGACAACAAAAAGAAAAAAAAAAAAAAGTTTTCAAGCATGGCTATTAGTCAGCCTGCAAAAGCCAGAGTTGCTACTGGCCCTTTCCCAGCTTGGTAAATTGAAATTAAGAGGGTGTCAACACCAGCACACTGCTTCTTATAATGATGTATCATATGACCAACTACTTGGCAAAGGTTGCATTGAATTCAAAGCAGCTACAATGAGGAGGTAGCTTCTGTATATTGTGGTATGTCCAATGCTTGTGTGCCACTTTTTAAATGGAAAAATAGCAATTATCTAACTGGTGATTAAATAAAGCAAGCTAGAGACACATTCTGGCTCCCTTATGGCTTTTTTCTAAACAATCCAGGAATTACTTTGAATCTAAGGATGAGAATCTGAACTGCCCTTAAATATTCTCTCACCCAAAACTTGCCATATCCCTACAGAGCTCTGCAAAATAATTTTAAAGGAACATTTATAAGAAACTTTACATGTGGGTTTTCTTGGTTATTTTAATTCTGACTAAAGTAATGCAAAATAATAGAAATTAGTAGGCAAGAAGGTGGTGTAACTAGGCAAAGAGCTCCTGCACTTCCAAGGGTCACTGCAATTCTATGACAGCTCTGCAGTTATCAAAACCAGGCCTAACTGGCAGACCTTTTTCCCCATAGTGCAAGGATCAAAGCAACACTGATTTAGACACAGAAACATCTGTTGTAAAGATTATGATTAAAGTGCAGTGTCTGTCATGTGGGTCCTCCAGTCATCAGCTACAGCTGAAACTTGCCACAGATGTTGACTCTGTAGTCAGATATTGGCTTCTAAAGACAGAGCAGGTGAAAGTAACAGCAAACAGCAGGAGAAAGTGTCAGAATATTTAAATATCCTGATTATTTCTGGAGCGCCTTTGCAGCAGTCAAAGCTTACTCGCATCAGTACTACCGACGTGCTAATTCAATATGCATTCAGGAAATCCACACCTGATGCAGTAACTCAGCACTAACCAAGAGCCTGGAGAACACACTTGCAGAGGAAAAAAAGCAAAAGGATTTTGTGATGATCTTTGATGAACTTATTTTCTTAACATGGGCATACAATCCATATCGCAATAACTGATAGAGATGCAGAGTAAGGCAAAAAACGTTAGTAAAAATTAAGCAGTCACTTCTTCCAATTGGAAATTTTGTTCTACACAGAAGTTTTCCCTCTTGGCTTCACTGGTACCTTCTCATAAACTTGCACATCAAGACTTGAAGTTATTGGTTCTGCACTACTTATATGACTCGAAAGAAAATAAAAAAGACTTATTTCAAGGAAAGATGCCAAGCAAGAATGAGAACTGCAGCTGGGGAAGATGACTGTTCACAAATAAGCACAGGACTAGCATGGAAACCAAAGTGCTGACAAAGAAAAAATCTCAGAACTAAAGGAACTAAAGAAAGAAAAGGAAGAGATATGGGGAGGAATAGACTAGGGAATTAGAGAATTGTAATGGGTCAAAGAGGCAAGCTTACAAGACTAGGAAGTAAAAGCACTGGAAGTTTCGGAACATTTCAAAGAAAGATAGAATAAAAATATATATAAAAAAATTTTAACATTTCATTAAATATATTGTATAGTCTTCACCCCTGATCCCCTCCCCAGTGCCTCCCCCGCTTGCACCTTCCAAAAGAAAATAGTTTCCTGTAGGCAGCAGACCATTTTCAGAAATAATGCATTTGTTAACCTGTGAGAACTGACATAGACTTCAGTCTTGGGAGAGGTGGAAGAGGGAAAAAATGTCATGCACTGTGGGAGGTTTCCCTGCTATTTATTTGAAATATCAACATCAACTTTTACACACACACAAACAGTGGAACAAATTTATGGAAATAAGGGTTAGAGAATAACATTTCACATTACTGTTGGGGTTATACTTAATGAGTGTTGGCAATGCTTTTACAAAAAACTTACTATGTGCAAAAGAAACCCCAAATAACTATGAAAATGTGCAGAAGAGATTTTGAAAGACTCACCTCACCCTAAAGCCTCAGGGTAGTTCAATATAATCCCAAATTGAACATGGAAGCTGAGTCAAGCTGCTCACGTTTCCTTGTCCTTCAATCAAAACAGAGCTTCCTCTGGCTACAGGTATTGAGCTGTACACTGTAAATATTTCTGTAGTTTCCTCAATCCAATGGCTAAGAGAGTCTGAAGCAGCAGCAGGCTTCCCCTGGGCAAGAACGTCCTACACAACAGGACAGTTCTGTAAACTGGCCTTTGAAAGGGCTCCTGTGAAAAGGAGGTGAAAACTTGCCATGCAACATCTTCAGTGGGTATGATTTGCCAGGTGCATTTAATGAGATTTTTATTTGGTCTTGCAATAATCTGCCCAAATTAATACAAGAACAAGATGACATTTTATGAACGCATGGCCCCAAGTCTTTGAACATGTTTTTTTATGCTTATGCAGAAATATTGGGAGTAATCACAGACTAATTAATTTCATCAGAAGTAAGGGAGCACATTATATTCACTATTTACAAGGAAAGGGCAAGAGGAGCAACAGCTGGAACAATGCAGGATAGAACCAAGGCAGAAATGAGTGCCTTTGGAAGGAAAGCTGAGCAATGTTGTGAAGATATTAAATTTGCCTACCCTTACTATAAGATTAAGTAACTCACCCAGAGTTTTAAAGAGCTGCAAGAATTGTATGGGCATTGTGCAACAACAAGAACTGTGAGATCTGTTCTAAAGTCTAGGTTAGCAATATGAAAGGGGAATATCTCACATTAGTGCTCTCTTTCCATCTTCCAATTTACTGTCCTAGGACCTGCCACAAACGTGTGACAGGACAAATATGAAGGAATCGTTCTGCGTTTAGCCAGAACAGTGGCATGACCTGCTGAAAATTCAATACATTATGGGTACTAATGTAAAATAAACCTTCTGGCAGTCTAAAAACTTTTCTGTAGATCCCAAAAATAACCTGAAAGCATTTTAATTAATTTTTACATCTGCATGGTCAGCTGAAAATGGTTGTTCTCTATGCAGTCCAAATTGACAGCACACAGTATGACTTTCTTGATATTCCTTTCAGAGTATTTTACAAATAGTTCAAGAAAACCAAATGGTGGGTAAACAAGTTTTACAGGAATTTCTTTCTTGGTACAAGATAGAATAAACCAGTATCATTTACTAGACACTTAAAAAGACAAATACAATTACCTTAACCTCCACAGAATAGAAAATGGCATTGTTTTCCTTTCATAGATTTTGAACAGAGTAGCTAGCATTCAGAATTACAAAAAAGGTATCACTTCCTAGTCCCTGAGAATTATTCTGTATGGGTAATTTCGCTCTAAATGTATTTTTTTCTCTTTCCTCCTGCCTAAAAATAAGAAAAAGACTGAGGCAAAACAGAATTTACAAGAAAAAGTGTGACTTTCCGGTTTTTAGTATTGTTGAAGTTTTGGAAGCATGCTTTATGGGCGATAAAAATCATGTTTTATAGAAAAGTAAGGAGAGGATGAGCCAAATGGGACTGTAATGTGGAGAGAGAATAAAAACAATACAGCAAGATAAAAGGAAATGAGCAAAGAAGCAACAGCAGGGGAAAATAATGAGCCAGAACAAAAGCCCCACCACTAACAGAGTTTGCAAATATTTCCAACAGCAAGAGAAATTTGCAGACATGGAAACAAGACAAAGGAAAACAGAAAAACTTGGTGTTTAGGAATGGAATAGACCAACTAATTTCCTCCTGTCCTCAAGGGATGCAATGCCCAGCTTCTGTAGCAAAAGAAAAGGTCCCTTGGCCTGGGGCCCCAATGGAAGTCGATGGATGTATGCACAGTAGGCATCACCAACACCACCAGTCGCAGTGAATCCAGGTATTTTGGAACATAAGTTACATTGTTCCACTAGTTTCTGAATTTTTGATGCACCTAAACTCACACCTCTAATCAGCCACTTTATAATACTCATCTCTCACATGTTAACAGATCCGTAACTCTGTGGAAGCGTTTTCCTAACATAAAAAACAATTTTAGGAGTATTAATGTTTGCGCCATTCAGGTCAGCTCAGGGGTTATGCTTTGCTGCTGCTTGCTTTTCCATGAGTTTACGTGGCATTGTGCTGGCAGCAGGAGGGCTGCAGGGTGGCCTTTGTGGGAAAAGATCAGGGGCTGCCCTGTGCCAGGCACAAATGCTGCCAGGCAGCTCCACAATGGACCCACACACAGGGCACAGGGAGCATCACTGTGAGAGGTGCTGGTGGCACCTCTGTGAGAACATACTGAAGAGCAAGAAAATACACCAGGATGAAGAGAAGTGAAGGTAAAAAAAGATGAGAAGGTGCACCAGGCACTGAACAAGATATGCACACTGTGGCCTCTGGAGAGAACTGGACTGGAGCAGATGGATATGCCCTGATGGAACTGCAGCCCATTGAGAGCCCACACTGGAGCATCTCCTGAAGCACAGTAAGACACTCAGGTCTAGATACCAATTAAAACCAGGAAAGCACAAATGACACAACATCTTAGCCTTGCCTTGAGTTCACTGAAATGCTCTCATAATTTCCAAAGAGTCTGATAAGTAACATTACCTGTGGCTTCAGCTCATTTCATATTTAGATTTGCAATTCAGCAAGCTTCTCACACAGAAAAAAATGGGCTCACTTCTGTCCAATTATCAGAATGATTAAAAATTCCTGGATTTATTTTGCTATACATAAATGTGTGTGCATATATATAAATATTTATAAATATATATGAATCAGTGTCAGGAGATACTTTCACAAGCCTTCAAAGAAACTCATGGCAGTGAGAGTATGAGCAGAAAAGCCAAGTGTTCATCATTAGTCTCAGAATTTTTGTTCATGTTCTGCAATTACTTGAGTGTTTTTCAGGCTACCTGGATGCTTCCAAAACACACAGGATCTCAAAAGTTGACTTCATTGAAGCCTGATAGAACCACTGAACTGATCCATGTGCAAATTTTACCTCTAACTAGTTAAACTTTTCTTTTTTCATGTTGTCTTTGTTTCTGTAATACCTGAAATTTGGCAATCTCTTAGGGGTTCTCTTGGCAGAATTTATTCATAACACAACAGGACTCCTGTAGCAGATTTGTCTTGCCTTAATCTTTTTCTCCTGAATCATTTCACAGACTGGAAAATGAAATAATAGACGTTTACACATACACAAAGTTATATTCACACAGACGCTTTTTAATACTTGCACGTTGGGAAGCTCATGCATTTGATGTGTGCACTTAAAATTGTTCCATGTGTTTGAGATACAAAGATCCTACTGCCTCCATCATCTGTTCCTCTCACACAGTTGTGCTTTCTTCACTCTTTGCTTAAAATGTAATATGTCAGTGCAGGTGTTGCCATTTCTCAACAAATATTCGATAGCATGCATGCACCATTACACAATATAGATCAAGCCCCTCTATTTTAGTATCAAATACAAAGCTACCACTTAATTTCATCATTAAACTTATCATTAACAGCACCACCAAGCTTTTCCTTGGTATTTTTAGATGAATTAAATTCTGCCTGAAAGTAATGAAGCTGGTACTGAATATAAAGTTGTAATATGGTATCTAATTCACGCACTTTCAACTCCAGCATGATTTAATACATGCACACACAAAAACATATCTTTGGAAGGTTTTTTTGGAACACATTTGCTAGCAACCAAACAGAACTTTTTTTTCCCTTTTATTGCTGGTATCCAGTAGATTCTGCTTTCAATTTAATGCCTTTTTGTACAATATAAAAGAAACATATTACTATTTCCCAAATCTCATTTATAATCCTTTCCCTTCATGCTCCTTCTTGCTGTTTTATCATTAATGTTAATATTCTGTTGACTCTTAAGAAGTAGAAGCTTCTATTACTAAAAATGAATAATGAATACTAAGAGAGCACTGTTTCGAAATGAAGGCCAAGTACACAGCCTGGATTAGTTCTCACTGCACTTCTATAGAGGAAGAAATAGTAATAGGTCAGGAACAGAAATGGCACTTTCTGTTTCATTAATAAAACATATATTATATACTGGCTTTATCCTCCTAAGTTTTAACACTTACCTAAAAGTCTAAAGCATACTGAACAGTTTAAACTAGTGAAGTGACCAAATAGTGTAAACATACCTAAAAAACACTGGTTAAAACTGGGTAAACTCAGTTTCAGAAGATAAGCCACTGACCTCCTATCTACTACACAACAAAATTTCCAGCCCTTTCACCATGCACACAGTACCTATGCCCACAAAAAGTCTTAATGATCACGTTACAAATTATTTTAAATGCCTTTTATAAACATGATAAGCTACAGGAATTCTTAATTGCCCCAAATGCATACTGAGTTACAGCAGAATAATTCCTATGCCAGTATTCACACTATTCTGTGTGTTTTCATATTGAAATTGCTTCAGAAGATTAATTTTAAAAAATCCCAAAAATAAAACACTGACTGAAAAAAATATCTGCCATCAATTCAAGCAGGATGTAACCTTTCTGACTCTCTATACTACCCTAGGTTTTTTGAGACTTGTCTGCGTTTTTGAGTGCTCACAACTGTTAAAATCACTCTTGTTCCTTCTCAGCCGTTCGACATTTACCAGAGAATATTTCCTCTAGCTGTAACATTTTTGCACCTTTGTTACTTTTAAGTCCATTCACTTAACTTCTACTTTTCCCCCTCCTGCGCTGTACAAAACAGCCTTGCACTCACACATTCAGAAGTCCCTGGAGGAAAGCTCAGAAAGCAAACTCAGGTTATCTGGTACCACTTGCAAAGCATCAAATGGAGACAAACACCGTGTGCTAGTTAAAATAACAAACCTCTGCACCTGTTAAATGCCAATGCTCCGAATGAGAACAAAGTATTTTGCCAATACTGTTTTAGCATTGTATCTCTGTTAACACAGTGTTACCACTGCTTGGAAGAAGACACAGCCTTTAGATCAAGCACATGGGCACCAACATTTGTTGTTGCCTGGCTTACTTGGATATTTACAGAATAATTTATTTCCGGATATTTACAGGATAATTTACTTAAGCTCTAAAGGGCAGTTAGCAAATGACCAGGTTACTATTACCCTTTTTGCACCAGCCATTCAGTTTTCCAGAGCTATGTGGTGTGACACCTTTTATAGGATTTACTTGGTAAGGTTTTGGTGGTGGGGAGGAGAGCAGGCATGGCTTTGTCAGCTAAAAGTTTGTATCTTACAAATATCAGTAACAAGCACTTACTGTGTGAATGATCTTCCAATAACAAGCAGTCCAACTAATTACAGGCATTGGATGACACCAAAGGCTCCATGGCTACAAAGTTACTCACCATCAAAGGAAAGAAATCTTTGGAGTGTGGTAAAATCAGTTGTAAGGGTAACAGAGATGTCATATAAACTTGAAATCAATGGTAAGAGCAAGGTGTACAGCATGTTAACAAACATATAAGACAGATCCCAACTGGATTCCAGAATGAGGAGAAAGAAATGAACGTTACTATCAGACTCCTACAAGCAGTTGTGATAGCAGATTTACTGCAATGCTCCTACAACTGACCAGAAGCCACTGACCTTTAGAACACAAGAGGCTGTGCAAGAGTGACAAACAAAATACATCAAAGAAAGAGATAGGTACTAGGAACATTATAAATATTTAATTGTTGACTGCTTCGACTAGATGTGCTAGTATCACTCCCTACTGCAATAAAAATTTTAAAAAAATCTTTAATCAGACTGTTAAGATTTTAATTAAACAAGCATTAAGTTCTTGCCTATGCATACAAAGTATTGATTGTGTATCCTTGAAGTCTGAATAGTATTTGTCAATCTTGATTTTTTCCAGATCGTTCAAATGCTATGTGAGCAAAATATCAAACCTGAGTAATTTTTCATTGGTTCCTACTATTTTTTTAAAGTTATAGAAAAATGAAAATAAACCAAAGAAATTACAAAAAAAAAGTATTGGAAATTATGGGTAATTTCATGGGAAAGTTAAAAACCTGACTCTTACACTCCACCCCAAAAGCTAAAGGGCTGGGTTCAGTTTTGCATTGAAATAAGGGCTGCTTGCAACATCTCTGTGATGCAACAGATACAGAAATAAAGTAGTTCTTTGAGTATTTTAAAGTATTCTTCCATAGACCTTGGAGGAATGGGCAAAAAGCTTCTTTATTGAGAAAGTGAAACTTATTTCCTTTTCATTGGAATTCTGAAAAGGTTTTTTTTTTAATTCCACTCTTCTTCTTTCACTAACACGATTTTTCACAACCCTCTCCATTATCCATATATATTTCTTTAAGTGAAATACAGATCTGTGTGCCAAAAAATCACAATGAAAAATGTTCTCTCTATCCTCTTCCAAAGAGCAGTATCTGACCAAGACTGAAAATATTACCACAATAAAGACAGTGATGAAAAAAGAAAGCATGACAGACAGAAGCAAGAGGTAGGCATTTCTATGCTTATTGAAGATTACAAAAAGAATTTTTGTCCAAGGAAAGAAGGAAGAGTTGTAACAGGTGAAGTTCAACAAGGAAGGTGAAGTTCAAAAGGGTACTATGCACATGCTTGCTTCTGTTGTTTCTTTAAATTATGCATTTGCTATTTAATTGCTTTTACAAGATATTTCCAACACACACATTAAGAACTATGTAGTTATATACACGAAGAAATTCCATGCAGCCTGACCAAAAGGGCAAGAGAGGATGCTGAAGGGTGACTGTTACGATCAAAGAAAAGACAATGTAAGACTGAGAAACAGTAACATAGTATTAAGTGGTACAGAATCAGCCAACATAATGCAACAACCCCTGTGAAGAAGGTTCGTTCACTTTAAGGACTGGCATGAATATTTAGCTAAATACTTTTATTTTCAGTTCTGCTCCATTTAAGAATAACTGCTAAAATGTTATTTTTGAATGAATGCAGTATGTCCTCCTCTGTTTGAAATTAAAGCTAACAGGTGCTAAACTGTTGCTCCAGTTGAGTAACTGTTTGTATCATACACTATGAGGCCTGACTGAAATGGCATAATAAAAAGATTCAAGTGCTGTTTCTGGTTACTAAGGGAATATATTAGGAGAAAAGATTAAAGAATACTGCTGGCACAAGCACCTTCTTATCTTACCTGGCAAGGGTGGGTGTAGAGCACATCCTGGTGAATGAAGTCATTCCTGGGTAAGGTTACACTGAAGCAACTGACAGTGGTGAACTTCACTGGTTTCTTGCTTAGCAAAGCCCTAAACTTGGAATTACCCTTCCCCACCCACCCATCCCCACCCATCCCTTCTGAACAACCAGGATCCATTCAAGTAGCACAGTCATGTCCAGCAAACAAAATGTTTACTTTGCTCTCATTGATGCTCTCTTAGCAATCTCTCTTAGAAGCTGCAGGAAAATGAGATAGAAAGTAGAGTAAAGCTATGATTCTAATGGATTAAAAAATCAGAGTGTATGTTTTTAGGATCAGCTCTTCTGTTTCCTGGGATAAAGCTGGGTAAATTCTGGCCTTCTAAAAGCTTACCAAATACCCTACAGAAATGTTTCTTGAATCCCACATAAGAATTATGTACATCATTATGAACATTTATCAGATAGACCACATATTGAAAGGTCCTGACCCTGTATTCACAGTTGGTGCAATAGTATTATTATTGGAGAAGGAAAAATACAGGTTTAAAAAATAATGGTTTCCTCAGGTTTCCAGATCTTGAAGACACATTTTTTCAATCTCAAGAGACAAGCATGACTGGAGGATTTTCTTACTTGCAGTGAATCACCAATGGATGACTAAGTGCACAAAATGATAAGAATAATTTTTTATTTCAGATAATAACTTTGTCATAGCTTACTAATAATTTATTCATAGATACACTTAATAATGAAGATACTGCCAAAAAAAGTGATGTTTGACTGTTCATAACACAAATATTATCTTAAGTAGGAGAATTTTGCCAGCAATGGTAACTTGCAGCTCATTTCATATACAGCAGTATTTAATTATATCCGTAAGTGCAGAGTGTCCAGATGCTGCTTTTTAATTTAATAATGATGGAACCAATGAGATGCTGATAGGTTTGTAAACTAAGCCTTCAGAACATGGAGAATTCCACAGGGCCTTTAAAAACAAACAAAACAAAACAAAACAAAACAAAAAAAAAAAAAAGAAAGAAAAGAAAAAAGAAACGAAATTAAATGAAATTTTAATGATGCATGGTTTGATGGCAACACAGAGTAAATGAAAAATGACTTTCTGCTGTATGCAGTCATGCAAGCAGCATGTAATAATAAAGCTTATTTCACACTAATGATCAACACAACAATGAATGAAGTGACAATGCAGAGAAAAGCAGGAATATGACTCGTCAGCTTGTGCATGACACCATTCTAGTCAGAGAACCCTTATGTACAACAGATGCTGTGTTTTTACTGGAAAAAGGTCACCAGACTGAGCCAGTGTATGCTAACAGAGGAAATCCACATGCAACATGCACACAACATTAAAACATTTCCACATTACAATAAAACTGTGTAAGCAGATCATTCTGTAATAAAAAGCAGTCACCCTAAATGTACTAATGTAGCAAAACCCATACACATTGCTTATAATGCAGTGGTTATCCATGCTTCATTTCTCAGTTTTGTTTGTTGATCTTTTCTTCAAGGTGAAATAAAATTTTTCTCCTTTATAAGAAAATATTAAAGGCCTATTGCAAAACGCTGCTATTTTTCAGAATTTTTGATTGTTATTGAGCGTATTTTACTAAATTCCCAGTTCATTCTTTTGAGCAATATCCAAAAGGTTTAGTGCAGCTATTTTCTGCCCTTACAAATAAGACACAGCTAGTATTCAACATAATGCATGAACAGAGTCAGCAAGGTATAATCTGATGGATGGCTTTTTTATTTCAAATAAACCTTTTCAAATATCCTGTTTGTCAGTGTCCTACTTCTTTCTATCCTTAATGTAACAGGTCAGAGCAGGTGTAGTAAGAACATACTATTAATTCTAGGGATAGCTGCTCACTTAGTTCCCACTGAGATTAGTCATGAGCTGCTTGGTAGCATCTTTACAACAGAAATAATGCAACTCAAACATACTGAAAATACACTGCTGCAAATAAATTCTGGTAAGTCATACTTGTAAGTACACCACAAAAATTGAAGTAAAGTAAGAAACGAGACAAAAAGTCTAGATGGATATACTTGAGTGAAAAATTAAATTCCTGGAGAACTCTAAGGAGGAGACTGTGATGGAGCTAAAGCAGAAAAAGTGAGAAGAATTCTGTCAACCCAACAAAACTTCTAGGATGAAAAATTAAGAATATCTAAAAAGCTTTCTTTGCTTCTCCCCCTATTCCTCTCCCCCACCTCAAGACATCAAAGCAAAAATTAGTAAGTTTGGTCAATAACTCAAAGTACCTCCTATTTTATTGCACTTTCAAACCAATATGGCAGCAGCATGACTGCAGATACAAAGATGGAATAAGGTTACGACAGAAAAATGTAGAGTAAGCAGAAAGATTTAAAACTTAAAAGGCAAGAAAAACATTGCATTGTCATTGAAGATTATATTACAGGAAAACTGTTTTTTAAAGATCCAGAGACTACTAGTATTATATTGATTTTGGGTCTGTGAGGAAACTCAGTTATAATTTCATCGTCATATTACTACAAATACTTAAACAGCACAGAGCTTATCTATACAAGCAACCAGAAGTCAACTTGCATGCCATAAATCAAACCTGAAGATCATTCACACCAATTAAGCATCACTACAGAATGCAAATTTTATTGTTCTTTACTGCTAGAGATGGCAAAATTAAATGCAGAATACCCTGTTGATAATCAGCCACAGAATGAAAGTGTCTTTTTCATATGGCACACCTCAGTTTCAGTTCCAGAACCCATTTACTGCTGAAGTTTGTTTATGTGAAAACCTGTTATCACTTTTCATATAGCACCACAAACACCAAACCCTCAGAACAAGCATTTGTCCTCTGGCGAATTTGGCACCAGTAAATTGAACTGCTTTTTCCCTGTCATGAGCAGTTGTAACCATTCATTCCTGTTCACGACTTGGTGGTTAAATGTAATTCAAACACCAAGTATGTAGGGGTTTGATGGTGAAGCAATGCATTTTGTAAGGGTTGGTGTAAGGCAATCATTAAAACAAAAAAAAGTATCATCCTAGTTTGACATGATCAAAGTTTGACAATTTGCACACATAGGACTCCCTAAAATATGTTACATTACAAACAGATTTTGAAATGGTATTTTGAAATTGTATAGTAAAAAGGGAAATTGGACATGAGAAGAAGAGAAAATGAATGCTAGAGGAAGTTATAGGAAAGGAGGTAGCATGGCAAGAACAAGTTGGGTATCCAGATATAAACAGGTACACAGACACACAATCAAAGCAAATACTGAAAGGGTTAATGACTGGTTTGATTTCTTAAGGTATTTTTAAAGAAAGTTAAGGAAAGGTATATTATGCACAAGTTTGTATTATTTCACTGTATACATCAGACAACAAACTCAGAGTCAAAATAAGAAATAAATGGAGAAAAATAACATAGTAGTAAAATACAACAGCAGATGGACATCAGTCTTCAAGGTAAGGAGGGGAGGCAGAAGCAGGATGTTTTTTCCAGTTTAGGTGGCAAAACACAACTCACTTCATGCTGTAACAAACTACAAAGTACTGAGGGCAGGAACATATTTAGATTAAAGTGGAAAGTTCAAGGAGTTCAAGTATTTCAGTATTCTCTTCCCATGCCTTCCTGAAGGAGAGGACACAATGCAACATAGTCCCTTTACAGTACCCAAAATCCATGTTGGCTGGCTGGCTGGCTGCTGGGGAGGAAAAGCAGCACAGCAGGGAGGTGGATAGGAACAGTTACAGCATCCACCTCCATGTCTTCCACTCCGTCCTGATGAAACACAGAGGCTCTGCAAAAGGCAGTGCCCAGGTTTTGAGAGGTTAAGGGAGGCATGCTGTCCAAGGTAATGCACAGCACGCTACAAAACAAATACCCTAAAATATGTATCACTATGGGTTTTAATATTGCATGACTGTACAGGTGATAAAAGTCAGTGCCTTCTTATCGGTCACACAGCACAAACACAGTGATGGTGATTATACTAAAGAAACGTAACTTTTGTCTATAGCTGTGCAAACCAAACTGCAGCAGATTGAGGGCAGCAGTACACAGGTTTGTTGTCTGAGACATCAGGAGCATCATACAAAATGTAAGGACCACTACACTGGAAAGAATGCTCATTAAATGAGGAATGAGTTTAGGACCAGTCCAAAACCTGTTTACATCAGCTTTATTCTCAGTATGAAAGACAAAGAACAAACAGAATAGCAGTTCTGAGATAGGAAACCTATAATATCAGCAGAAGGCAAACACAGAAAAGATATTGCAGAAATCATGTCAGCTCTTAGGAATTTCTACTCTGTGGAGAATAAAACTAAGTACAAACTCTTTTAACCCAAAGGCTGACAAAGATTGACAAAGTGGTGCTGAGTTGTACTTCACTTGGTGACAGAACTAAGAATTGTCCTGTGATTGCTTAATTCTGTTTTGAGACACATTTTAATGAAAACTAATCAGCAGTAGCACATGCTGCAGAGTGCTTGTGTGATGCCTGCATGATACTTTGGACTACCTATTTTGCTAGCAGCCATTATTAGATTTGTGTCCCTTAACATGGTCATGTAATCAGTCCCAGTGCTAGCTGACTGTATCTATTCCTCTTCCGGTCCATTTTAGCAACGTGATTGACATGAAAGAACTTATTTCTTGATCTCTCAATAAAAGAAGACTTTGCAAGCACAGGAAGGTGAAGGAGGTTAAACTGGCATTGATTATAGAAGATACATTAATAATTTATTATTTAGCAGCCTCAACATCAATCTGTTGTGCACATGGCTCTTTCTGCAAGACTCCCAAGATGCTTTAAATGATTCTCAGTACACATATTGGAAAACAGAATAAATTTAGGACTTCATCATAAGATGAAGACTCCTTGACATGCTGCACTAGAAAGCAACTAGCCTTTATAGAAACCCTAAATACTTCCCAATGCCTTCCCTGGAATACATGCAGTAGTTGTGTTGTTATTTTACTTTCAACTTCCTCAAGTAGCAAAGTGGTCATGTTAATCACTTAAGGACACTGTAGCATTTCTTATCATGGAAGACCCTCTTTTGCCCTTATCAAAAATTATTTTAAGCTTTATGTTTTAATTCCATATTTAATTTTTGTATCAGATCTTTTTAATATAGAAAAGACATTAAGGAGTTTGCTTTCCAGTTCAAACAGCTCTTTATGAGAAACATTATCTTTACTGCTACAGACCTTATCTTCTACCTGCTTGCTAAAACAGTACTCTAAAGCAATTTCTGCTGAAAAATCTCTGCACACGGTGTGGGAAAAAAATCAGAGCTCTATCCAAAGTATTATCCAACAATTTAAAGGTATTGCAGGAGATTGCATCATCCAAACTTTACTGATCACCTTGACAGTCAGATTCTGACTGTAATTACGTTATGGCCGCTAAAATAAAATACACAGTAACAACTTTCATTCTGGTAACTGCTCAAACACTTACCCAAAACACTCACTCAATACTGTTTAAGATCTGGCAAAGCAGTCCACAAAAACAAGAACATTTCCTCCCTGTGAAACACTGCATTTCCTCCTTCG
The DNA here is from genome assembly GCA_013397815.1 of Aleadryas rufinucha. NCBI lineage: Eukaryota > Metazoa > Chordata > Aves > Passeriformes > Aleadryas > Aleadryas rufinucha. The sequence continues at coordinate 1,084,067 of VZTH01018997.1, forward strand.
TCACTCATTCCTTCCTAAATATAGACTCGCCTCCAGCTTCTTTTCATTACTGTACACCCTACAGACAAAAGGATTAATTCCTCATCTAAGTCAAAGTCAGAACTTCCATTTACTTTTAATGACACATCTAAAGGATCTCCAAGGCTAAAGAGTGGTCTCTTAACTACTGGAGATGTTGTCTAGAAGTCAAAAAAACCCAAGCAGTGCTTTATTTTGGGGGCTAACCTCAGTTTTTTCAGCTGCAAAACAGGTAACTTTTGAGATTACACAGTGAAACAAAAGAATATATGAGAATATAAACCAAACCACTCACAGAGGCACAGTCTTAAGCATTTCTGAATTATTACACTGTGTAATGCATATCAGTATTTGTACTACATTTATGAAACAATGCTACACAAATTCTTGGTAGCACTTTTACCCAACTATTTTTAGCTTTTAAATTTGCATTAAGAAAAAATAAAAATACTATTTTTGTTTGTTTATGTGTTTGGTTTTTTTAATTAAAGCAGCAAATTTGTAATGATGAAATGCACTTAAATTTACTGCTTACCTCTTAAACTAGATCTTAAGTATTCTATGTATACTATTCTCAGAATGTTTGACTAATGGGGTGAAAAATACATCTTTCATTCTCTGATCTATTTTATGTTTTTCTACTTAATCAAATTTCATATTAGCACAATATTCTTGTAGTTGTACACACTTATTGACATCCTGAATAAAATGATGTACAGATACTATCTTCCAGAGTTACAACTTGCTCTTTAAAGTCTCATGCAAAAGCAAAGAATGTAAATACAATTGCCACTTGGATTCAACAGAAACACAGTTGCATCATTAACAGGTATCCTTCACAGAAAAGCTGCATAATCTGATAAATAAAAGAGCAGAAAGTTTTAACAATATTACAAAAAGTGTTAACACTATTTGCACATTCCTCCTCACTGAGTTCCCCTCATTGTGAGCATAGCAGGCTTGTGTTATTTCTGTATATTAATTCAAATTGCTCTGCAATCAATCCCTTGCAACGGAATTTTCACAAGTACTCTGTGACAGATAAATACAGGTGAAGTGTTATTCCACAGAAAAACATTCAACATTTCCTTTTTTTCTTGCATTGCAACAGCCTGGATGAGACAATACATTATTGAACCGTGACAAGGTAGGCATTTTACCAGGGAAGTCTGAAAAATATGTTCCACTAATTGATGAGAATGCTGCTAAAGAAAAGGATTTATTTAACTTACTGTTGCTATTATGGTATTTAATACTCAGATCTCAGCCAGAAAATTGTACCTGTTTGGGGGAGGAGGTTTTATGTTATTTTTTACTCCCCACCAAACTCCAAGGGAACACAGACTGGAAAAAGGGAAAAAAGATATAATCTGCTAACAACATGAATCCCTGCAGCATGAGTACCACATATTTGATTTGGGAGAAAACAACCAAATGCATAAGTCATATCTGCTTAAACAAAACTCAAGCAAACAACATAACCCAAAAATAAACAAAACAACACAAAAAGTCCCCCAAACTTTACATATTTTCTGTTGCCATTTTCAGTGGAAGACTTTTATCTAACATCTAATGTATAGATGTTAAATAAAGAAAGTATTGCTAAGGATAATTAGTCATAGAAGAAGTGGATATAGTATCGCAACATACAAAAATGTTTTAAAATATTTTTTAATATTATGGATTTTTCAGCAGTAATATATACACACCTCAGCTTCAGTAAATTCCACCAGACATGACTCCACAGACACAGTAGAACATAATGGTTCATGTTTGGTAACCCACAAAAAAGAAGTTAGTGCAGATAAAACTTTTCCTACTAAAACACAAACTTTTGATGTCTCTATCCTCAGAACTTCAATGGTCCACTGATACAAAACTAAAATGAAGGTTTCAAAGCCTGCTTTAACTCGAGAGTTCTTTCCATAAACTTGAAACAGCGTGTTGATCTAAACCAATGCACAACCACAGCATTACTTAACAGTTTTTGTTAAGAATTACTGTTAGACTTTGCTCAAATCACAGAATAGAACAGTGCTAAATGTTCCACATAGGAGCATTCTTAATCAAAGACTATTCAGGAGGCTCATGTAAGCATGAGAATCTCTTACACATATTCAAGCACCATCCCACAGACAGAATACTTCCAGTTAGAAGAACTGGGGAAACAGTATTTCTACAGTTAAGGAATCTTCCTTGACTATGTTCTTGCATGAGGATACATACTATCAATACACATTCTAGGAGAAATTCTGGCAGATGCTCATTAGGAAACAGAATTTTAACATCACTGGGCAAAACTGTACTTATTCCATTATTTTCAAATTTCAAATCTTGTTTGGACAGCAAATGACAATTCTAAACATAACAACCTCATTAAAGTGTCAGTAAGTGTGCAAATAAATACTGAAAAAAAATTACAATATGCTAATACATACCGTCCACATTCATTTATGCAAATTCTCAGCTCTTTGTAAAGCCTAAAATTAACAGGGCATTGGTGTGCTGGCAGGTAGTTGTAATTATCTTCTCATGTTTCTGAAGGTATTTTAGAATCACCAAATCCATGCATGGACACAACAACAGCGGAGGCAAACCAGCTGACAGAAGTCTGAACACCCACAAAGATGAGAAAAAGTACTGTTTGATACAGCTACTTACATCATGGCCTACGAGTTCTGTCTGCGTGGATTTATCTGCTTGGGAAGCAAGAGCCTTCTGAAAACACTGAGCCTTTTCCTGTAAAACAAAATAACACTGCATAGGTGAGCCATGTTTTTCCTCACTGGGCTTTGCAGCTCCAAACATCCAGATAAATTGAAAACTCATGCATGGACAGCTGGTAAAAAATAGATTTATTAAGGCATTATTCACACCAGGAGGTTGATTTCCTTCCTGTTACATATTTTTATAAATTTATCTTTCTCTTAAACAGAAGGTGCACTCAGACAGTCCAACTCTGTGGTACTGCTGGGCCCACAAGAAGGATGTCACTGAGGCAGACACAGCACAGCAGATACAGGTACAAAGCACCAAGCAGCTGCAGGGACTCCAGCAAACACCAGCACCACTCCAACAGTAAAGAAATAATTTACTTTTTTTTTTTAAACATTAAGGAAAATGCAAACTTGCAGATCACAACACTGAGATGACTTCCACCCTCCCCGGATGGAAACATCAGCAAATCCTAAACATTTCTTGGGTATTGCATTGGTTTCTGCTTTTCCCATCCTTGTCCCTCTGTACCTCAGTAATTTTTGGAAGTGTGCCATGGAATCTCTGAACAGGCTTGAGCAAAGATATCTGGCTGCTTTGACACAAAAAAACTTGGATTCTGATACTCCATTTGAAACTGATCACTAAGCTTGCTGATCCTCATCAAGACCTTGGCAATACTGTGTTAATTTCCAGGAGAAGGTGTTTGATAAAACAACTGTAAATATGTGGGGTAAGGCAGGAAAAAGCAAACAGGAGGGGAAAGAGAATGCAAAGTTCTTTACTGCACTGATTTATGTTGTCCCAGTTACTGATTCAGTTTTATTTTTCAGCTGTATCCATAAAAATTACTTACCTTGAATTCATATTCCTCAAGATCTACAAGATATAATTGAACTACTGACAGGTATGTATTACAATAAAACAGAATTCATTTAAATTGAATTTCAAGTTAATTGACTCTCAAGTTCTCATATTATTTGATTCAAGGCAAGGGATGCACATCACTACATTAAGTAAACAGCAGAAAGAAGTCAACACCTGAGTGATCCTTATCTCCAGTAATTCAACTCTTCAAACAAGGGGTTGGGAGAAACCAGAATTCAGAATGATCTTTTCTCTTATATGAAACACTTGAGCCTAAATTTGCTGATATAACAACTGAGTTAAAACTGAATTAATAGAAAAGGTAATCCTAGTTCTGACAGAAATGCTTTGTCCTCTAGAGGTTTGAAATTATTAGTCTACTGTCCAGAGCACTTTTACATGTTTAAAAAACAGACATTATTATATATCTACTATCTTATTTAATCACATTTTACTGCTCAGAAGCTCCATGATTTTTCTAGTTATAAACACAGATAATGGGTGTTAAGTAACATAGTGATTGGAGCAATACCAGCATTAAACTGTGTACCTGATCAAATTTAACATTTCTGGTCTTTCTGTATGGATTCATAAATAAATATTTTGAAAAAGCAGAAAGGAAAAAAAAAAAAACCCAGAATAAATCCAAATATTCATTAAGGCATCAAGTTAATTGGGAAAGCTAGAAAGGTTGGAGTAACAAAATCCTTTCCTTTCCCTAAGCTGCTCATTTAACTATGTATATGCAGTGAGATCCATTTTTAACATATGCAAGTTCTGACTCCACATTAACATGGTAATCCTTTTTATTTGCTTTTAGTAAGCTAACTAATAGAATGGGCAAAACAGAAAATTTCCAGATGCCCAGGTACTGGAAAAGAAAATTTGGAACTAAAATGCTCTTCCTTTTTCTCAGTTATAGCAAAACAGAAAATGGAAAATCTTTACAAGCCAGGTAGCATGCTTTAACATTGATTCATAACAAAGAAGTAAGCTACCTGCACATCTATTCCCACAGCAGCATTACTCCTGGGGATGATTACTATTATAAGGTAGCATTTTAAAGCAATTTTTAAAGTTTTTTCAAGTCCTAAAATCTCCTTGAGACCGTCTTGCTATTTTAAAACATAAAAATTACCTTCTTTCAGAGGCTTCTTAGTGAAACTGAATAATTATTGACTTTTTCCATATATGACCGAGTCCTGCTTTCTGCCCTTTCTCTGTGTATCTGAGAGGAGTCAGCTCCCCCTTCTCTAATATATTACGTAGTAAAAAGATTGCAAACAGATCCTTCCTTATCCTTCTTCTTTACAGGGTAAACAAAATAGGCACCTTTTCCTCTCTAAAGACCAAGAAGGGACCAAATAATTTATTTAAAAATATATTTTTAGGATCAGCCAAAGTACTTCTAGGTGACTTTTTGAGAGCATAAATGAACATCTTTTCTTACCATTCTGTGTGTTGTTATTGCTTCTTATTAAAATAAGTAGTGTGAAAGTACATTTGCAGGTGACACGGATAAGAGCATGAAAAACTTTTATTCCCTGGGTCCATCCTAATTAGTGAAAAGGCAGGAAAAACTGTTGCCTGTTTTAACAGCAACATTGCCTGGAACATTCATTGCACCCCTCTCCCTGAAGTACGTGTGTGTGTGTGTGTGTGTCAGACTGTGTGTGTTGAGGGGAGAGAGAGAGAAAATGGATTGTCATTTTCTCAATCACTGCAGCTGCTTATATTTTTTAGATTACTGACTGTGGTATTTCAACAGCCTTAGTAAAAAGCATTAGAGTATGACCAATAAAGATCATGTTCCTGTGTATTTCTTCACATGGGAATAAGTTCACACGTAGTTTATATCTCAAACTCTCTCTGGTACAAGAGTGTCATGGTTTGAACACTTACTATTTTATTACTATGTTTGTAATAAGTCACCAAAAGGTGCTGAAATAAGGTAACAGATGTCAGCTGATTACATGCAAGTAAAAATACTACAGATAAAACAGAAAAATGAAAAATAACACGAAAAAGCCTTAAGTCTTCACCACTGAAAGGCAGATAGTAGAAAAAAGGTAGAGTCAGTTAGAATACTCATATTTAGGGAGTCAGTATAGGTTAATACATTTTGGAACATGACACTGGCTTTCTAAAACATCCCTTCTCTGAACAGATGAGTATTAAAACAATTTTTACAGTTTTGACTGTGAACAGGTCAAAGTTATTTTTTGTGACTGTATTCTTATCCCATTCCCTACCAGTGACAGCATGGTGACCACTTGTGGTGCTTTGTTTAATTGCAAATTCCAGAAAGAAAATGCTTGAAAATTACTTTGAATGGTCATATTAAATCAAGGAGCAAAACTTACTGCTCCAGCTATTCTGGAGAAATCAAAACTCTAGTGTCCACTACAGCTGTGGCTTTAGTCCCTAAGGAATATATTTTGTCTAGCTGACAGCATATTAAAATTTTTTCTTTTCTTTATGGGTGTTCCACCTTTATTGTTACTTACATTAAAAAAAAAATAAAATCTCATAAGTTAATTTTTACCTCTCTCCTATTGTCTTGTACAAATCATTCTAAAACCTTACAAAAAAAAATATGGTGTTTTATCTCAGCATATCTCCAGAACAGCCTACAATCATCACCAACACTGCAGACAGATTTACAACTTGCAAGCGATTGTTTCCCTCGCTTCAGGCATTTACCCCACTGTGAATAACAACCTATGTTCACCACAGAACTGGGGAGAAAAAGCTGTTCTTCAGAAGACTTATAAAAATGCAAAGTCTTTTAATTCTGGTGTGCTTTGGGATTAAATTTCATCAACAGCAGCAGTTAGGCAGAGAGCAAAGGGATAACAAGCAGAAAAAACCAGCTTTCCACCATCTATTCTACCTAATTTACAGACTACAATGAACTACAGAATTGACTTTATGACAGCTATTTCCATAGAAATTGAGTCCCTATTGGTTTGAGTCTCATTTTGGGAAGAAAACATATCATACACAGCATAGCTCTAGTGATCAGCTGCAGTACAGCTGAGTCACATCACACTTGAAAACACTTTGTGAAGCCCAGCAAAAAGCCCAGCTGTCTCTTGAGCACAGCAGGAGAAAACAGCTACAGCTTGGTTCAGCTATCCACACATAAATGTACTAAGAAATGAGGTTCTAAATAGCCACAACAAATTTAGAGGCATTACTCTGGAATCGCAGTGACAAACAGGTGTGACCAGCCCCAAGGGGATTATCCCATTGATCAGGAGAAAAACATAGGAAAACTTGGTGATAATGCATCCAAGTCTGCACAAATGCAGGTTTCACTGAGGGTTATAGTTCTGTCAAATCACTGTAAACAACAAACATCAAAACAACATGGAATTTCAGTGAACATTTCATTGTTTTCACACAGGACTGTTACACAAACCAAAATAGTTTTTCAGTTATAACGAGATTTTTGTAAAACATAAGGCAAATTTCTATGCATATGGTAAGTCTGGCATCTGGAATGAAAGACAGCACACCTTCTGCTTTGATTCTATCAGAACACGATATCCAGGTATGAATCAAGAAAGGCTAAGACAAGCCTGTCTCCAAGCAGTTTGCAATACTTCCATAATTAGCTACTGCCAAGTCTGAAAACATTTAATGAAAAAAATACAGTTTCTAAAAATGCAATCACTTCATAATAGCTCTTTGAAGATCAACAATATATAGCAAGGTTTAAAATCTCTGACAGAGTTACAAGTCCTGCTGTAGACATGCCAGCTAACCTTACAGTACTGCAAAGGTTTACTAGATCCTAACCAGAGAGGGTTATTACTGTTTTAGTTTTAAGTTTTGAAATCCTTATAATCCCAAGTATTGTCTTAAAATTTTCATCTCCAGGTTCTGCAATGTAAAAACTCTTCTCCTTTGCTGAGTGCTGTATGACCTTACCAACAAAAGATGACTCCAAACTTTGAAAGCACAGTCTGTCTAATCAGAAAGAGAAAACATACAAAAAGTGAATCCCCTAATCCACTGAGCTGACAAATCAGCTCAGGACAGAGACAGGAAAACAGTCTTAAAAATGGTATCTTCTGACTCATTTATTCGAGTGGACAGTGCTGTACTGTAAACATTGCCATTAACACTCGTGGGTGTGCTGCAAAATTAAAAATAAATGTTTACAGGTATGTGAGACCATCTCAGAATTTGAGGACAAGGATTTTGCAAATATACCTGAGTTTTAAAGTTGTTTTTCAAAAGCATCCTGGGAAGATGCTTTAAAATATAGAATTAAACAGTGGGAGATGTCTGTTTATTCCATGTGAAAAAAAAAAACAACATTGCATTTCTTGGATCAGGAGAATTTTTTAACCATAGATGTATTTTGATTAATTATTTACTGTTTTATCTGTTGCATCGACAGAATGCTAAATTGCTATTACAATTTATATTTTAAAGCAATACCTGTATACGGTTTATTTCTATCATTCAGTCATTCCATAAATCTGAATAGCAAGTTGTCATTTCCTTACTGATTACGTCTCCCATGGCTACTTTTAGATATAAGTTTGTGTAAACACGTCACTGAAAATATAGAGAAACTTTGTCTAGTGATCACATCACTTTAAAAAAAAAAAATTACATACTCACATATGGCCCAGACATGGCCACGTGTGCCTTGAATAATGCAATGCAATAAAAAATTTATATGGTCACACTCTGTGAATAATATGGCCATAACAAGTGATGCCAATCTTAACACCCCAACAACAAAAACAAAAACCAAGACCTGAGAAAGTTACTGGAAGGAAAGGAAAAAAAAGCAGCTGTGCAGTCATAACCCTTCAAAAGGCTGACACATCAAGCATGGGAGTTCATGTAGAAATTATCTCTACAAGTAGTCCTGAACTTTTAATTAGCATTGTTGTTAGTTTTAATTTGTGTTATGGTTGCACCCACATGTCCAAGGAGATATTACCAAGCCTTATAGTAGCTCATCTAATAAAGAAGTGTATCTCTCTCAACCCATATATCCTTAGATTATCACTGCTACACCGACTGCTAGGACCACCTAGCTAAATAAAATCCTATCCCAAAATCTAAAACATCCAACAGACAAGATGAGGAGACAGTATTTTCCCAGTCTGATAACTCAGAAATGGTGATACTGGGACACCAAGCCTTACAGCAGCAAAACACAAAAAATCCCACATTAGCACTATTGACTTGATCATCCCATAAATATTTGAAGAAAAATAGTCAATAAGTGATTTATTTTTCAAGGTGTAGTGCTTTAGTTCACCTTTCTTATCTTTTGTGAGATAGGAGATTTGGAGGAATGCAAAGCAGGCTCAAACTTAAAGAATACGAGAAAGTTTATTAACAGAACTAAAAAGGAAAAGAAAGAAAAAAAAAAAGAAATTAAAGCAAACCTTCTCTTTGCTCCAGCAATCCCCCTCCCTTTCCTCCTTCCCAAACCAGCACAAAGGATAATAAAACACAATTCCTGGTCAGCATTTACAGTTCTNAAAAGCCTCACTCACGTTGTGCTGCTGGCTCTTTGATGTTAGTCTCTCAGCTCGCACTGGATCTCCATGGCCATGTGGAGGAGGGGGGGAAAGGGAGTCCTCAGAAGCCTCAGCCGGGTGGTTTTAGCTAATTGCAGCGACTATGGCTGCTCCTCAGCTGCCCGAGGCTCTGGGGGGTTCTCCTGCAGGCACCCGGGGCCGTGCCTCAGCACCAGGAGGGGGGGCGAGGCCCAAGGCTGCTTCGAGAAGCAGAGCCTCAGCACCCATCTCCCCCTCCTCCCGCAGGAGGCTGCCAAACCAAAAGAGGGAACTTCCTGTGTCCCCCAGTCTTTAAATATGGAAATTCCGAAAAGCGACAATGGTCAACAGAGCTGTCCCTCAGCTCAGGTTCAACCTACCACACCAGGTCACGTGAAGACACATGAAGAATTATGGAGTGCTGCATAAACAGGTAGTCCAAATCTCACATCCTGGAAAAGCAGACTTCCTCACACCATTACATTCAACACACTCACTTTAGCTAGGAATTTCTGGGCTCAATTATGTTCTCAGAGCCCACAACAGAGGAGTATTCAGTCCAACACTGAATTGCAAGATTGCTGCAAAGAAGAGCTACACATTTGGGTTCAAAGTTCCAACTTGCACACCATTGATTCACAGTACTTTTACATAGCATTTTTATCTAAATGGGTATCACAGATATGGCATGTCGCCTCCCGTGGGGGTTGCTCTGAAGCGATCTGGGGTTGCAGCTGTCCTGGAATCCTTTCCAAGGCACCTTTGCAACTTCTCTGGAGCAGGGAGGGCAACCCTTGCGAGGCGAGGGATGGTCTTAGAAAACAGCCATTTGGCTATATTAGTGATTTCAGCTCAAAGTGATTCAGCGAGTGATTTCAGCTTGTAAGAGACATCCCAGGCAGGCCATGGGAGGAAGGGACGAGGGAGTCTGGCGCGGTATATTCCACAGGCAAGCTTTATTGAGCCATCCCTGTGAAGGGGACCGGTGGCCAAGTTCTCCCCACCAAACCAGGGTCCCTTCTGGGAATTTATGGGGAAAGCAGGGGGTGAGGGGGATGCTAGTCAGCCAACAGGATAACAGTGATTACCATAAAACAGAGCAATGCATGTTGGCTCTACCTCTTCTCACCGTTAAGTGTGAGGAGAGTCCTTATCTGAGGAGACTGTAGCCCTCAGGCGTTTCTCCTGAAAGGGAGCGCAGGGGGCTACTGTGTTGGAAGCTGGCAGCCCTCCTCAATGGCAGTGGAATTCTCATAAATTAGTGCTCTCATTTACTTAAGTGAACAGTATTAAACAGCCCCTCTTAAGATATGAAACAAGTTAATGGTTTTATACACACCAATTTTTGACCCATCAGCTTTAAAGTACTTGATCATCAAGAATAAGCAGGTTTAAATCCATTTAAGTTGTGCTTTTCTTATGTTTACTAGCAGAAAATGGAGATGAGACACAAAGTCTCTAATTAAATTGCTTGCAAACTCACGTTCAGGTTTTTCAGAAATAACTGCAACTTAGAAAATCCTACTCCTTAATCAAGGATATAAACATATTGGTTTCAAGTATTTGTCTCATGGGAGTAGTACAGTACCTTTCTCATAGTCTAGCATGAATTAACTAAGAACCTGGAGCAGGACAAAATGGATTAGATAGATTATTCCTGCCCTTCTGGTTTCACTGAAATATACTGCCACAGCATCATCTCTAGGTGGTATGCTCATGATTCAGCTGGCAGAGTTGTGCTGACACACACACATGAAGCTAACATGTAAATGGACACAAACCTACTAAATTTAGTTAAGAGAGGAAGCACCGTTTATAACTTTTCTTCCTTTTTCCCTTTTCAGAACAACCACATTTATCACTTTTATGGTGTACATGACTTCAAATGCTGCCAGGTTCTGCATGGGTACACAAACAGAATTTCAGTCTGTCCAAAACATCTGTTTTGGAAGGGGTGGGGTTATTTTTTCATAATTTCTTCCATGGGTTTTTTTGGTGACTATCACTATTCAAAGGAAAAACTCTCTGGTTAAACACATACAATGCAACTTAACAGCATCATGAAAATCCTGTAGCATCACTAACAGATGATTCTGCAATGGATTTAATATAAGGTTTTACTTGGGCAAGCTGTTTTATTAACTTTTGAAATTATCAAAGGCATTTGTTAACTTCTTGTTGTTTTTCTTCCCTACCTATCATGTGAAATGCTAACGTCCTTTAGGCCCTTAAGTGAAGATATTTAAGTGCATTGCCTGTCAAATACTTTAAATATTTCTGTTGGTTTGAGGTTTCCATTGCCTCTGTGCACACAGGGATATTGGTGGGATGTGATTCACGTCAGTGCCAGTCACTTGACACAGATTTAACAGAACGTGCATTAGACAGAGTGCAAGAGTCATTAAATCAGCACAGTCCAAATTGCAACTGCTGTTTATTGAAGGCTTCTGGCATTAATTAAACCTCACACAGCTAAGTATTTACAACCATTTTTACAGATTGCTGTCCTGAGGAATGAGATTCACTATTGTGGCATTAGGAGCATACAGTACAAACGCAATGAAAGGGCCGTTTTTGAGCTGTCCCAGCAGCAACTGCATGTGGCAGGCAGGTTTTGATCATTTGTTGGTCAAATGAATAGAGAAAAATAATCACATAAATCATATAATTGCTGCCACCATGGAAATCAACAAATCCCTGGACCAATCTCTGTGCTAAATAAGGCTGCAGTTTTATTCACTGATATAAACAACATATAATCCCTCTATCATTGTAAATATGCCCAGCAATATTGAAAACAACCCACAGCTGCCACTCTGGAGTTGCTCCCCATGTGACATTATGTCAGTTGCTCAATAAATTATTTGTACATTTTGGCAGGTATTTTGGACAGAACCATCAGTTTGGGTTTAGCATGGCCAGAATAGAACAACTCTTTGAGTTGCTTTTGTCCAACACTTGCATGCAACCCATGAAATGCACTCATTCAAATGCACACGCTGATCACATTCAAATGCACGGAGTGATCACGCTGCCTGTCCTTCTAATTATTTTTTTACAGTGGTCAATACTAACTGGCCCAAGGAACAGAGTGAACTTCATGAAAATCACTGTCTGGACAGATAAGAAGGGCCTCAGCTGGCAAGGGGCTTCAGCATGAGCTTCAACCTGAAAGTCAGCCCATAGGCAACCAGCAGAGAGCTGCATAGTGCCTTCTGCCCAGGTAACACTTTGGAGCCCAGAAGGGTTTGTAAGGATTGTATGGGAAAGTGAGGCATGGAAAATTAAAGGGAAACAGAGGGCTTCAATAAAAGACTATGGAGACATACTTAGAAAAGGATTTAGTGGCAGAGCTCAGGAAAAAGCTTCAGTCACTACACCAGGCACTCACACTGCAAAGACTTTTTCCTGGGCAATTAACTGCTTAAGCAAGGACCAAAAGGCACTTTTACCCTTTGTGAACCTTCTCTCAGGGGAAGCCACAGCATGGTTTTTGCCAGTAATTGACACTGGAATGTTACTAAAGTAGATAGCTTTTTACTGTGAATTCAGGTTCATCACTCATGCCCTTCATTCTTACCCAGTCACCTCAACTGAGACACTGAAAATTAAATATGAAGCACATCATATTCAATTCAGTAAGACAAAACCAACACACTTTAATATGCATTATCAGGTATTCCAAATACTATTGCACATCTAACCAAGGCCCACATGTAATTTTCAGCAGCTTTGTACTGCTTTGTCTAAGCAGAATAGTTTTGACCAGACAACAAAATTTTCTTTCACTTTTACAATACCAAATCAATCCAGAAGAGACGAGCATATCAATTTTCTTTCAAACAAGTCTTTAATTAATTCAGAAACTTCCCCAGCGATGGGAGGTTGACTTCATGAGAGCTGTGAGACTGCCACAAATTCTACACCAAACCATTTGGATGCTGGGACTTAGCCAAGCATTTTAGCAATAACATTTTGACTTCAACTGGTGAAACTAATATAATATGTAGAAAAGTATTTTCATTATCATATAGAAGTTGGAATTTTCCAAGCACCTGCAAATGATAATAAAAAGTATTATATTGTACAAGGAAAGTAACCATTACATTCAGGTTTTTGGTGTGATGCATATGCAGAAAGCAACTGCTGCACAAAGACTGAAATAAGATTTTTCTTATTATTTCCAGAAGAATTACATAATCTTCAGGAAAGAGTATTAAAAAAAGACTTGTCCTTTTTTCTTCCTTTTAAAAACATAATTTCTCACCATTAAGGAAATGGTGACTAGACCTTTATTTCCCACTGACATATTTCATAAGCAAAACACGTTGCTATGGTCCCCAGATTGCTGCTGCAATCAAACCAAAAAGGATGACTTATAATCATGACCGTAAAGCAGCTGTCACATAAAACTGTTCAAAGAGGGGAAATCACAACTGAAACTATGATTTATTCATAAAAACAGGAGAATTACATTATACAAGTCTAAAGAGATACCCTGATACTTCTTAGAGTGTTTTTCAGACAAAAGAGGAATAAATTCTCATTTTGCCTCAGAAAATAAGAAGTGAAAAAGAGATGAAGGTGAATCTACAGCACTGAAAAAACATTAATAGTCAGTTTATACTGTAACATAAATTCACTCTACCAAATAAACCATCTTTATTGTCTCATAATCAGCCTGTTGGTACACTATTGTTGATAAAACTGCTTTTCTAAAATTTTTACAAGGGTTTTTTAATGCTGTCCCAATGCTGTCTTAGCTCATAATGCTTACCTACTATCAAAAAAAGATTTGTTTGCAAATGCTGCTTTTAGATAAGCCAGTGTTGCCTAGGAAGATGCCTCATTTCTCAACACATGCAGAAGAGAGATGAATCCTGTCTGCTGGCCAAAGACCAGGAACTCCCTCTGATATCCAAGTGTAAACAAAAAAAGGCAGCTTTGAAACAAAAGCACTTTCAAACTAGGCAGGGTAAAAGATGCAATGAATGGCTGCAGTAGAAGATGGAGCTATAAAATTACAAACAAGGTCCAGTTGGATTGCACCAGTGAGCAGCAGAGATCCTTTGGGGGTTAATAAATAGGTAAAAAAGCAGTTCAGGAGATCCCTTGAGCTGCAAAGTGATGGACTGGGAGAGCATCAAAGAAAATATTGCATTTCTTTGCATGCCAGCTTTTCTGAAAGCAGCTGTTTGTGGCTGCTGCTGCAGACAGACAGCTGAAGGGCTGGATAAACCCTCGCACTGACCCAGAACAGTTTTTCTTATTTCATATCCTAAAGATTAATTCAAATCCACTCTGTTTTGTAATACTGCAACATCAGACTCCCAAGAACCCAGCTCATACTGTTTCAATGGACAAGAAAATTGGTTTCCTCTGCTTTTCATCCAGTTGTTCCTTGTTTCTTAATAACTAGAAGATACTTCATATAGACACAATAAAACCCACCTGTTTAATCTAAAAGAAATCCAGATAACCTATTTTAACTCTTTGGGAGCCATATGGCAGCTCTCTATCAATTTTCAAAATTTCAAACTGAATGGAAGTTATCAAACATGCTAAAGAAACAGGTGTTTCATTAACACAGAAGTGAAAAGAGACTCTAAAAGACCCTCTAAAGGTGCATCTAAAAGCTAGGAGAGGAGCCATTTACCTGTGAGACTTTGGGAGTAGCAGCCTGTGCCTCTACACCATACTATAGCTATTTGGTTCAGATTTCTGTTTTCTTCAGAAACTTCCTGCACTGTCCTCTCTAAGATATCTGTGGGTTTAGGAATCAAATATCACCTACAGTCATTAAGTGCAGGCCATGCAAAAAGCTCAGCCCATTTTTGTTCACTGACGATTTAGCAAAGCCAAAAAAGGTAAAAATCTTGATTTTGCTCTGTTCCTTAAATGTGTTTTGCAGAACCCAAATTAGACCATGTCTTTCTGGGTTTTTTTGCGTTTCTGTTCTATCCAATCATTCAATCAATTTGTTTCCTGATTTTCTGGTACTGAAATTCAAACTGATTCAACAGATCAACACCTCTCAACATCACTGAACTCTCAAAGTCAGATGTATATGAATAAACTGGTTCAGATTGCTGCCTATTTCATAATCACAGAAGGTTTGACATTCTCATGTCTCGAGCATTTACAGGACGTTATTCCCTTCACAGCAACCAAGAGTCTCATTCCTCCAAAACCGACTCATTTACAGAAGGCTGTCGCACGTCTATTTCCAAATTACAAAAATGAAATACAAAAGCAGAAAATAAAACAGAATTACCTGAGCAAACACAATTTTTAAAGTACAGATACCATCAGAAATCTTGTCTTCTAGGAGAAAATAGCTGAGTTTTTCATGAGTTCCACAGAATTTCTCAAGTAGATTGTCTTAAGCTTTCAGGTTCTTCTAGCTATTTGTTTAAGAAATACTGCAGAAAAAAATTGACTTGTTATTTACAAGCACCACTCTATATCAAGAGTGGAAAGCTTGAGAAGTGATGCAGTGTTCAATATTCTTAGGAAGAGATGCTCAGTTTATTCTGTTTACACTGGCTTTTCTAGCATCACTTACAGAGACAGTATTTGCTTTCCTGTCAGAATACGCATACAAGCGGAAGTAAAGAAAATGACTATTTTCTGAAGTGCCCAAATTGCACCCAATCTGTGAAAGACGCAATTGGTTTTGGCAGCCTAACTCTCCTGTTCTAGCACAGTGACTTTGGTAGACATTACAAACAGGTGAATTTTCCTCATTTCTGTTCTTCTGAGTGCATTCCATTTCTATGCTAGTCTTAGCTTGTTTTCCTGAGGCACCCCAGAGATCTTCCATGACATTTGATCCTATATATTCAGCTCAGCTCCTTTCATATGTACAGCTTTACCTGCTGCTCAGAATATAATGTCCCATTAATTGTTTTGTTTATTTACTGATCCTGGTGGAGGTCACTACACAGACTCTCAACTAGAAGGAAACCACATCATGCAGAGACGTAGACAAAGAACTTACACAAAACACATGGAATGGGCAACACAAAGAAATCATTTGTTTGTCAGTGGATATAAAAACTGGGATTATAAGAGAACTTCAGATGACCATCTTTAGTCCTACAGCTGGTCTCTCATCAGTGCAGGTGGTACCATTCAAGCTTAGCTTTCTTAGGCTGGTATAACTTGTGTAATCTTTACATTATTAAAGAGACCCAAAAACACATTTATTCCACTGATAAAAAAACAGGGAAAAGGAAAAAGAACAACACAAAATTGCACGTGCAGCTTCCTCATTACCAGTGAACAGGATAGTTAAGAATTGGACTCAAATGCTACCAAGCTAAAATTCTTACACAAAATTTTCAGTTCTATTCATCTGAGTTCAAGTCCTCTTTTGTCTTTTCATCTGCACTAGATTTGAGATGACCATCTCTTGTATTCCTTGCTTTCCACTCATGTTATCTCCTTGTAGACCTGTTCCTTCCTTACTTTGTAACTTTTCCTGATCCTTTCTTTCCTTGCTACAAAATGACCTTTGTTCTTTTTCTGCCAGTGAGACACTTGGCTCTTCCCTTTAGACTTCAGTCTCTGATATGTGTGACCCTTAAATCCAAGGTCTCTCCCCACTGCAATAACTTCAGTTCAGGGGCAGTCACAACAACTGGCTTCTAAAGTGCCAGGGCTGCCACCTTTTTCAAAGCCCTTTCTGAAGAAGTAAAGGTATTGCAGAGGGGACAAAAAATGGAACTCAGTTCACTGCAGAAGTTATCTTTGAACTGATACTTTTATGGCATTAGAACATCCCAAGGCACAAAAACACAAACACAGCATCTTTGTTATTCTCTTTACCTTCTTCTTCTTTTTTTTCCCAGCAAGGGGAACACCTGTTTTCTCCATCATAGGATAACTTAAAAACTGAGTACATTTGCTTTGTATTATATCCTAATGTGAATCTAGACTTTTAAGTTAAGGCCAACAACCCTTCGAAGGGGAGGGTGATACTCCTCGCTTTCTGCTTCCTCTTCCAACTACTGCCTCACGTGGGATGCCTCCATTCCTTCATCTGGCCAAACTCCTGGAAGTTACCCTGCAAACAATAGTGGAGCTGCAGCTGAATGTGCAGCTGAGACTCCACAATATCATCCTGAGTACAGGACTTCCCAGTCACACTAATGGCAGAGCGGCACAGCCTCCATCACACTGCACGGTGCCAGTGTTCACTCTTTTTTCCTACATTTTCCCCACTGCCAGAACTCCTCTGCCTTCAGCCAAACAGCCTGCACAGCTCAGATTTTATGGAAAAAACCTGAGCTTACCGGGACATTAAATAGGTCAATGTGGAGGACACAGCCAATGCCCCTTGTCAATAAACGCTCCTGCATTACCAAGTTCTCGGAAGAGAAACTAAGACCACCCTTTTCATTAATCTGCTGTCCCCAGAGCTGGCACATTGACCATACTGGGCTTCATCAGAGACAGGTAAGAATGTTTTTAGTGAAATGGAATCTTTTACAGATCTTGTCCTAGAAGCTAGTTGATACTGATTCCTTAGCTTATCATGGCAGGAAAAAACAGAGCCCTGTGCTGCATGCCAACTCTACATGGCTCAAAGTGGAAAAAGACTACATTTTTAATAAATTGTCACTAAATATATGTTTATGCACAGACACCAAAGTCAGTGAAGAAGGAGAGGAGAAGGTGATCCAGATACCGGAGCAGAGATTCCCCTGCAGCTTGAGGTGAAGTCTGTGGTGAAGCAGCTGTGCTCCTGCAGCCTGTGGAGGTCCAAGGTTGGGCAGAGATCCACCTGCAGCCCACGGAAATCTCCATGATGGAGCAGGTGAATGGCCAAAGGAGTCTCTGACTCTGAAGCCTGTACTAGAAGGAGACTCTTAGCAGTACCTGTGGCCCCATGGAGAGAGGAGACCACCACCTGGAGCAGGTCTGCTGGCAGGACCTGTGACCCCATGGGGCACTGACCCTGGAACAGTCTGTTCCTGAAAGACTGGACTCCATGGAAAGGATCCATGCTGGAGCAGTTTGTGAAGAACTGCAGCTCCTGGGAAGGACTCATGATGAAAAAGTTGGTGGACTGTCTCATGTGGAAGGGACCTGATGCTAGAGCAGGGTGAGAGTGTGAGGAAGCTTCCCCATGAGGAAGAAGGAGTGGCAGACAGTGTGTGATGAACTGACCACAACCCCATTCCCTGTCCCCCTGCAATGCTGTCACAGGGGGCTAGAGCAAATCCAGAGCAAAATTAAGCCTGGGAAGAAGGGAGGGGTGAGTGGAAGGCTTTTTTGAAGATTTGATTTTATTTGTCTTTATCCTACTCTGATTTGAATGACAATAAATTAAACTGACTTCCACAAGTCAAGTCCATTTGTCTGTGACAGTAATGGGTGCGTGATCTCTCCCTGTCCTTATCTCAGCCCACGAGCCTTTAATTACACTTTCTTTCCCCCGTCCAGCTGAGGAGGGCGAGTGACAGAGCAGCATTGGTGGACACCTGGCACCCAGCCAGGGTCAGGCCACCACAATTGATTAACTGTGAGACTGCAGGAGATGCACTCTGCAGTGGATGTGCCCCCAGACAACTGGAATGAAATTCTGCATGTACCAGCAGCACTGTGCCTTTACTGCTAGAGGGCAAAATAATGGAAAATTTCATTACAGTGTCCAAAAGAAACTTTTCAGAATCTCATATGACTGTAATATCAGTATTACAACAGTCTCAACTACTTAAGTTATACCTCGTAGAGTCTAAGTATCTGCTTTGCACTCTAGAAAAACCCAAAGATTTTGAATTCAATTTAAAACACATTTTTAGCAATTGATTCTCAGGCAGGAGAAAAAAAAAAAAGGCTTCAAATCGCATTGCCTTTGATGCTACACTTCCAGGGAAATCTTTAAATTGGACATAATGAGAGATCCAAGGTCAAAAGGGAAAGGAGATGTGATGTACCATTCCTCTCCGAGATACCCTTTCCTCTTCTATTTTCATTCATTTTGCAGTTCAGAAAGGTAGTCACCAGAAATTCAATGTTCTATATCAATGGTTCTCACCAAATTGCCTTGCAGTACAGGTCACACAGTTCATATACTCCCCTCTGTTCTGTCTGTTCATGTGTTTCAGCTGACTGCTTTAGACAGGTGGTTTCTTTATCCATCTCTGAATTTCTGTTCCCTAAAGTTACTGAGTGGTAGTCTCAGGATGCTACTCTGAAAGAACAGTAATTCTGATTTTCCCAAGTGTACTGTGTCATTACAATCCGTCAGGTTAGCATATCCAGCTTATCACTTCATTCCCCATCCAAAAAGGAAGCTCCAAAATAATGGATACCCTTTAGACTTCTTTTGCAAAAGGGAACGATGAGCACATCATCATGTTTTAGTCACAAGCACAATGACAGAATACTTCAGTGTAACATCAAACTAAAAACCCTTGTGGAAAATCTGGAGAAAAACAGTAACAACCTCCTGCATGCTTGAGCAAATGTTTTTATACAATTCAGAATACCACAAAATTGGTTGTCTAGACCTTGTAATCTACTGTGAAACTATTTTCTACATGTGAAACAATGTGGTAGTAGAAACGTATTTCTTAAAATGCTTTGGGACCTGTGGGAAATCAAGTACAGACAGACATTAGTTCAGACAAAATATTCCAGTGAATCAGGTTCCAAAGATGAAATGAAGAAACACCCAAAACCAAGCAAAACCAAAAACTAAGTTCAGTTATATAATAGGAAGCTGTCAAAAAATTTGTTTTGTATGTCACAGACATAATTTTTAGTATAATAAAGATCACTGCTTTCTAAATTCTGGGTGAGTTTTTTGTTTCATTTTGGGTTTTTTCTTGTTTAATTGAACACCACCATATAAGCATATTGTCCTCTTATTTGTTCTTTAATAGTAACAATCTTTCAAAACACTGGGCAACATTTACAGTTTCTCAAAAGGGATAGTTTTCCCATAACAATAGTTTCAATGAAGTTCGGCCTTCTCATTTTATTTTCTTAACAGTTATTTTATCTTGGGCATTTTGTTGTTTCGTTTTGGGGTTAAGTGTTTAATTTGTTATCAAAAAATTAATCCATGTGAAATACAACTTTTTAATTTATTTCTAAAACCTCTATCTTCCAGCAGCAATTACTGGCATAAATGGGGAAATTTCCAAGGCTTAGCTCACAAGGAAATACATTTTGTATTTGGCAGAAAAGAAACAAAATCTGAACTACACCGCATACAATGACTATATTAAATGGAATAGATCAGAAGATTAATTTCTCCCTCTTTTAGGAGCTGGGGTGAAGAGGAAGGAGGCAGGAAGGCGGCTCATTTACCTGGAAACTTTATCACTGCCAGCAAGAACATGAGCAGAAACAAAGTCAGTCTTCAGTACTTCCCACGGGAGTGCTTTACTTTGCAGCCTTCACTTTCCCTCAAGGTTTTGTAATTATATTTCCATAATTTAGTCACATAAACAATACTAGGACTTAGGTATTTCTCCTTAATTCTATCCCACAAAAAAAACAGGTTTGAATTTTTCACTTATCACTGTAATAGCCAGCTTGTCAAAAATATGTGGCAGTTCTAAGTAATAACAGGATATCCTTGCTTTCCAATATCTCTTTTAGAAATAGCTTTTACATATCTCTTTGGGATAAAGGTACTTGAGCAATATGGCTTTCTTCACTGTAAAGTGACTCTATCAAAATGAAATTCATGTATCTGTTTGATGGACTTGCTTGTAATTCAAAGACTCCATAATGTAAGTGTTCTTCTAAATAAAACCAAATTATTGGTGATCGCCTTATCCTGCTATTAAAAAAAAGACTGTACTCAACCATATTTCCCTGTGATCAGCACATAAAGTTCTGTGCCCAGCCTCAGAGACAAGTTTTTTAAGAACTAAAATTTATTTCTTACAAATTACTGTCAGTTAAGACTATTCTTCTTGATTAGGATGTCTAGCTCTACGTTTCCAAAGCATCCATGCCAGCACCAAAACTTCTAAAGCACCATTTTTAACAGATAAAAAAGTTGTACAGTTTTTTGTGTGTGTTTTTGGGGGGTGTGAGGGAGGGTGTTTTTTGTTTGTTTTTGGGGGGCTTTTTTGTTTTTTGTTTTTGTTTTTTTTTTGTTTGTTTGTTTGTTTGGGATTATGATTTGTTTTGTTTTTATTACACTGCAGTTCTGGATTAAGCTGTTGAGTCCATAAATAAACCATTTTTCAAATGCTGGACGCATCTGTGTTAACTTCCAGGGGGTTTTCAAATACCGTTTGTATTTGAAGACTTGTGCAATTTTCAAGGTAAGGACCCAGAAACCAAAATTTAATGAGAATAATAAAATATGACAAGACAAGCACTTAAGTCTCCAAAACTTGGCTCTGTGATAAATTCATGCTCTTAAACCAGAAGAGTGGAGAAAAGGGAGTTAAGTACTTCTCTTACTATAGCATCTGACTAAACTCACATTTACATACTAACAGCACAAGACAATTTTACCAACTGAATTAAGTTTTCAAAAGCCAATGAGCTACAATTGCTCCTGTCAACCTGTCAAGTAAAACTAAATTTAACGAAAACCTGAAGCATCAACACAGAAGTAAAGGCATTTAAAAAATAAACATAAATACAAGAAATTAAGTTGCAAAAAATGAAAGCTATTTTAAAAAATACTATGAAAACTAGATCCTGGAGACTGAAGAATAGATGCTTTAAGTATGAAACTAATTCCAGAGAACATAACAGTTTGTTTATTTTTATTTATGAAAATATCTAGCAGATATTATTTCTTTTCTTTTGTAGACTGAAATAGTCTATCAAATAACTATTCAATTTAATCAAATGTACCTTGTATTTCTTATGAATACAGTAACTTTCAATTACACTCTCCATGATTAAAATTGCTAAAATTGAAAATGTTTCAGTGCAGTACTGCCTTTGGTCATTAATTCAAGTTATGGCAACAAGTCTTGAATCTACAAAGGTTGAAGCCAATTATGGTTGACAAATCATAAATACTGAATTTGCACCATATTTCAGCTTAAGCACCACAGTGTGAATCCAAACACTATCAATCACAATCGCTACATCAACATCATCATCAGAGCTTCAGGTGTAAAACAGGAAAAAAGCCTGAATTTAATCTCACACAAGTGACAAAGTAATTTAATCACCATATTCCTAATACCACATCAGTGTTAATGTGGAAAGATAAACTTGTAAGCACTTGCACTTTAAGAAGTAGAGGCTTTACTTTGCAGTCAGAGGGTTTTAGTCTCTCAATAGTTATTTCTGCTATGCATTGTTACACAGTGATAATCATCTAATCATACGATTTTAATATTTTCTTAAGTTTCACATAAAATGGCATATCTGGGGAAAAATAAAACCCATACTTACTTTTCAAAGAGCAAAGAAACAGGAATGTAGAAATAAAGTAAAGAAGTAGCAAACTAAAAAAGTCACTCTGATAGAATGTGAAAAAAACTTTTAAAAAATTATTAAAGTAAGTATCTGGGAGTTCAGGGAGCCATGAAAGATGGTAATGAAGGAGATACAGTCACTGCGTATTAACTGCATACATAAAGGTATTGTACCAAGAACACCAGCTGGTGGCTACACAGACATCCCAGCAACAGGACTTGTAGGGACCTTGCTTTGTAACAAGGAGTTCCTGTATGGACTGGGATATTTCAGCGGGTCAATACAGGTACCACAGATGCCAGAACACTGACAATTTAGATCAGAAGACCAGATGATGAGAAAGACATGGTTAAAACTTTGACGTTTGGTGAAAGAAGAACATAGAGTAACTTTACTAGATTTTCTAAACCTCTGGATTAATATAATCATACAAGTATACATTTCTTTTAAGAAATACCACAAGCACAAATCTGACTCAGACAAGCAAGGTAGTAGATGGAAAACAATGCTGAGAAGCAAACTGAACCAACACATTTCTGCCAGTATTTATTTCAACCTAAAGCCTCCAGAGGTCTTGCTCCTCGAAGTACAAGTCAATCCCTTTGGTATGAACCAGTTCAAACTCCTAAAGCACACACAATTTAGAATTACCTACTACTTAGGTGAGTGAAAACTGCTGGATCATGTTTTCCAGCATTGTAGAGTTATGTACACCAAGTGCAGTTACAGATAAATCACCAGCTATATGATTTTTTGGTGCATATTGAAAAGACACTCGACAGAGAATTACAGCATTCAGTATTAAACATACCATATTTGGCAATGTGCCCAGGCTACCTTCATTTCCTTTGTGGCAGCTCAATTCAATGTTTTCTATTGCAACACTATGAATTCTTAACACTACACTCACACTGAAGAGATAGGGAACAATGGCAGCTGCTTTACATTCCAGACCTTTTTGAACATGGAGTGATGCATTTTCTTAGTCAACCAGAAACACAGCCAAAGATTAGGTATCTCTAGAAGTCTTTTGTTCAACTAAGCAATCCCCTAAATGTGAACAAGGTAGCAGATATATTATGTTCTTAAAAAGCAATGAAGTTTAAAGGTACAGACAGATTAGAAATCAGGTTTATGAATTATGGAAAATGTATTTCTATGTAAATATGTGCAAAAGAATCCAAGAATTTTAACAATCCAGAAGATATTCTAGTCTTAACTGCCTTATGAAAATTTGAGACAGTACTATTTTGACTTCTGTATTATATTGCATTATTTATAAGCAAAACTGATTGAACATATTTTGCTATCTACCCTGCCAAATTCCATTCCTCTATGTTAAATTCCACAAAATACATTTAATATATCCAAATAAAGGAAATTTGCAAATCACTAGGCATCATGTGCGCTGACCTTCGCTCTTCTTTTGAATTTGCAGTATGGTTCATTTTAGTCAAGCTGTTGAAACATTTGTGCTATAATGCATCAAATTAAGGCAACCAGCTGTGATGTTTAATTTAGGCTAAAAGTTTATGATCTACAACTACACAATACCTTAGGGAATAACTGATATTTCATGTTACTAAGCTAAATGCACTTCAAAATGGTTACAATCTTCACCACGTTTTACACAGAGCACATTGTCATTTAAGCTTTGGGTCTGTAAAGAGCACAGGCATTCAGTCAAAGCTGCATATTATAGAGAATAAATGAACAAACAGTTCTAGCCTTTGCTGAAAACACAGTTTCAAAGCCTTCTGTCTAATGTGTTGTTCGATTATGCCTATATTTTATCCTTTATTATGTGTAATGGAGTTTCTCCATTTGTGAGAAAGAGAGAATTAGAAAAAGTCATTAACTACTTTGTCATAATGCACCATTTTTAGGAGATATTTTGTCCAAACAAATACAGTACATAGAGCTGAATAACTGGAACAAAAACAATAAAAAACCCCAAAGCCAAGCATTTTCTAACTATGAAGCACTTGTGAAAGAAAATTCCCTCCAATAGTGGTTAAACCATTGCATTTTTCTTGACAATGGCAATGTATAAAAGGAGAAAGAAACAACAGTTTCTGAAAGATTAAATAACAATACCTTTTGGAATGTCTTGTGAGATTAATAAAGGAGATAAAAACTATGACATGTATATTTATCACATGCAAAAAGTGTGAAAATTAATGCAATGAAAGTTGAAACTTCAGGTTAACCATCTAAAAAGGAACTGATTCAGCTGTAATATTGATATATGACAAAACCATCATGCGTAGTAACCAGCTCACTACTTTGTTCTGCAGGTGGTTAGCTGTTCTTTTAAAAAAGTTTAACCTACAGATGTTATGGCTTATAAATATAGGACACATAACACACAAGCTGCAACGAGAAAGGCACAGTGATAACTCTCACTGACAATGTGCCTTCCAGTGTGAATTAGAAACTTGATTTTCACTGATTCCAAGGTGGTCTTGGTAGCTCTTTCACTTCAGTGATCTTCTGCAGAGCCAAAGCACCTAGACAACACCACCAAAACAAAAAATAACATCTTCATGCTTATTGCAGCCTTCTGGAAACAAGCTGTGCCATGGGCAAAGAGATTCAAGTATAAGGATGGTCCATAATGGATGTAGCTCCACTGTAGGGGTGCACTGGAGCCTCTGGCTAATTTTTAACTAGCACAGAGTCCATATGAAGGCAGGAAGCTATAAAAATTTTATTAAATTGAGCATTTTGGGGATTCATTCTATTTGGGTTAGTGCAGCTTCCCATATTGGAAACTGGAAAATTACTACTATTTCAGTGAAATCTATTACAACTTGCTTCAACCAAAAAGAGGAAAAATACCTGTTATTACTGCAAGAACAATGAGAAACTCTCCACCCTCAACACCCAGGAACTCACAGTAATTTCAAATACATTTTAATAAAACAGATGTCCATTTTTATTTCTCTAAATTCATTTTAATCACCACTCTGCTTCCCTGCCATATTACAATCGTGCATGATTGCAGTGGGCAGTTTCATCGAAGGATTGTGCAGTTGAGAAAGGCATGATGCTTGAAAGTTGAGTACAACACCAACATCCTTGTGACAAAACAATTACTATCTAGGGAAGGGTGAAATCTGTTACTTTCACTACACTGTTGGATACCCCTCTGGAATCAGAAGTCCGCTGTATCAACATTTGAAAAACTGGGGAATACCTGGTACAAATATAAATTTGAAATATAATATTATTTCAAAACCTTTCCTTCAGGTTCAGAAAAAAAACCCCAAAATTTCAAAATGAAGAAAGCCAGCCTAGGCCTAGCATGGTTTATAACATAGTCAACAACAATTTAAAGGATTTTTAAATTGAAAATGCCTGATCCTTAATAACACAATGATAACATAACAATCATTAAAGGATTCATATTTAAGTTTAGGCAACCCTATATCATCCATATAATTTCAAATAATGTTATAATTTCCCAGTGAGAACTAAAAACTGTGAAAGAATGAAGTACTTTCTGTATACATGATGTTGGAAGTCATAACTAATATAGATAGCATTTTCAAATTATTACAGTCTGTCATTCAAACAGACACTAGTTCCAACTCAGACAGGAAAAAAATCAACCCAAACTGCAAAATAAAGATCTGTAATAATTATATTTAAACACAAAATACTTGACAGTCAATTCCTCCTTTGTTTGCCTGCCAATACTGAAGTCAAAATGTTATGTTACTCTGGCAACTGCCAACTAGATCAAGTGTCTGTAAAAGCAGGCTTTAAATTTTGTAACAAGAATACACTAGATAAAGATCTGTAAAAAAAACCCCACCCAACAACAGAAAAGAAAACAACAACAACCCAACATAAAAACCAAAGCCCAGAAAATTAATCCTTCATTTACAATTTTCAAGGTAAAAAAACCCTGAGTGGAAGCATTTTGTTATTACACGGTTAAGAAACACCAAGAAAATGTAACCATGAACGATTAACAGCTAACAGAGTGTATTTCAAGCTCAGTAGCACTTTCCTTAGTGGCCTTGTAAACACCAGGAAAAAGTACTGGGAAAAAAAAAAAATCCGATTTCTTTCTCTAAAATCAGCTTTGTCTGAGACTTCCTGGAGTCACTGGCATCTTTAAAATTCTGTTGGAATCCTCGCAGTGAGAGGAACTCAGTGGTGCCTTGCTCAGATGCTTGCTCTCTTTTTTTGTTGAGTTCCTACAAGTATTACTTCTTTATTATTCCACGTTAGTGAAGTAATAAAGTTAGTGTTTAACAAGAAACATATGCCAGAATCTCACTTGAATTTCATTTTGGAGTTCATTTTATCTTCTTCTTACATATGCTGATGACTAAAATTGGTGGAACTTGCAAGGATAAGCATTTGAAAATGTAAAACTATCTCACTACTGTAATCAGAATTATACATGCAGCATGTAACTTCGAAGTGTTGCTTACAAATGGTGGACTCAGTTGAATATCACCTCAATTTGTATTTTGTCGCAACATTATAGTGCATAAAATGGTATTTTCTGTCAGAAGAAAATGAGAACCTGCCGGCATTGATAGATGCACGTGTGAAAGGCTGGACAATGCTATGGAAGAAATATGCCTTCAAAAACCTTAATACGAGAAATAGTGTATTATTTGCTATTTTGTCTTGTGAAACAGGAAAAAAGCAGGCAAGAAAGTTTTCCAGAAAATGTTCATATTCTGCAACTCTTACTGTAATATTTTGCTGAAGTATTACCTATCAAACAATAGTAATGTTCTGCATTCTGTTCTGCAGCAGCTTTGCTGACTCCAGGTTTCCTACATGTTATTCTCTGATAGATACATTCAGTGTTTTTCCCCCTCATATATTTTTTTTCAATTTCAGAAGAAAACAATTCTTTTTGTAATTCTTAAGACTTAACTTCATGTTTATTTTTCCTAAGGATATGTGTATAACTTCCTTAGAAGTTTTCTTATTTTTGACAAATCAGTGAGGAAGAAAGTTGTTATATTTTGCAAAGATAACTGTTAAATATCAGCAGTTAAGATTTGAGCCCTTTTGGAGGCAAAAGGAGCAGGAGAAAGAGGGTAGTAATGCTTGTGTTTTCCTACTAATCAGAATATATAGGCTTTACACAAAACAACAGGGATGGCTCATGAAAATGTAAGTTCTGGTTATACCAAGAATTATATATAGCCAAAGATTTCAGGATAAACACGTATGAAAAGTATTTAATTTTCTCATCATGGACTATACTGCAATCAGGACCGAAGTGACGTGTCAATACCCATGCAATCTCTTTCTAAGACACACTAGCAATGCATTCAACAGAGCATTAGATTTTACATACTTACATTTTTCCCAGACAATCTCAAGAAAACTAGAAATTCCTAACAGCTCTCATCTAAATCTGGTCAACAGGCTTTTTAAACAGACACGAACATGCATTTACAGCTGTTGAACTGTATGCTGCAGAGTAAATTCCTGTAAGGAAAATCCCCTTTTATCCTAAAGTTTCAGGACACTACCAAGAGCCAAAGTACTTAAGCAGTTTGTACATTCACTAAAGAGTCTCGTGGAATTATGGAAATAGTGCATTTTCTCCCTTCCAAAATAAAAGCTTTGCTTGTCACTAAACTTTTCTTTCTGTTCAAGAGATTAATAAATTACTTTATAATTACGAGGAAGGCTATTGTTTCGTGGGTATGGAAAGGTTTCCTTTCCATGGTTGAACAGCCCTTCCACACATCGAGTCATTCACTGCAAGCCATTGCACATCTGGCTCAGCAAACACAGACACACATGGCAAACACAGAAGGCACCTATTGTTCATGAGGAAAAGGGTGCTAAGCTTGCCCCACTTGCTCCTTCCATAGTGCAAGAAGGAAAAGAACGCTCTGGAAAGGAGCAGGAATCAGCTCCCTGCTCTTCTAGGGACTGCACAGGAGACCTCCACAAGCTTCTGGGAGAGAGAGCAACAGAAGTCATAAACTCCTTATGAGCGGTATTGGGTCTACACACCCAACACTGGTGTGTTATCAACTGTGTGTGTTATCCCATGCTAAGAGATAACAGACATTTCCAAGCCCAATTTAACTGCACAGCCTCATCAGCCTGTGAGAGTTGTATCACACTGAATTGCTAAAACTGATGTACAGATTTTATTCTCATCCACAGATCTGAAGGAAGACTTAAAATTTATTTATTATACGAATACTTATGAGACTTATTAATACGTATCATTACCCATGGAGCGAGTGTTAGTTTCTTAATTCCACATTAATGGAAGCAAGGAAATGGAAAGTGACACAAATTAGTCATGTTGAATATTGTTGGATTTTGGGTAGGAATTTAAAGTAATATTGAAAATATTTGCATATCTATATAAATAAATAAATATTCTCATCTAGTATATTAGATAAAAGGATCCAAAATAAGGATCCAAAGTAACTAATTAATTTTTTATACAGCTTACAAAATATTAACACCTCAGCAATATTTAAGTTAATGCATTTTGTTTGTATTTCATTCTTTTATGCTCAAAATATTGAAAAACAAATTAGTTAGTAAAAATCTATTTTTTCCTTCCTGTTATTTTCCAACTTGGGACATTCTGTTATTCTATGTTGCTAAATAACGTCACTCACAGAAAGAATATATTGTGGATGCAGAAAATGTAGATTGTTCTAGAAATTTATTTAGCGGAATTGGAGAAGGAAAAAACTCCATCAGTGTTTATGAGACATAAAGATAAAACTTAACACAACTGCTCAAAGACAGAAAAGTGTGTTAAAATGTGAAGCTGTGTTAGGAAAACAGAAGTGTAGTGTCTTTCCCAAGACATCTGCTACTGATTACTATTACAGATAAGACTCAGTACGAGACAAATAGTTCAGCTGAACCAACGGATGATGTTTCTCATCATTTTAGAAATACATGAATATTCTTATACTCTTGTATTTTTATGACCTTACAGAGAAACCCACAAGCATTACAATGGAACAGGCAATATGGCTCACAATGAAATTTTAGAAAAATTAAAGCCTCACTTTTGGCCAAGCAGTTAAACACATGCCTAATTTTAAGGTCATGAATAATTCAAGTCCCTTTAAAAAACCCCTAAGTGTTTAAATCACAAATCCTTTGCTGCAGCAGGAAGAAACCCAGAGGATGGTACAGAACTACTCATACCCTTCTTAACTTTTTAACTTTAGGTTCATCTCCAGCTTATTATAAAGAAGAGTTTCTGAATACAATTGACTCTGTCAGTGTCTTAAGACTGTGGATGCACCTTTGCATACTGACAACACCCCTAATGCTTTTGAAAACTAAATCAAATAATATCTCCTATGTTTTAATAAAGCTGGATCATTGAAGTCATTAAATGAGAATATGAAAGGCATCATTTTGGTTCAATATTGTTAAAATAGTCATTTTAAAGATGTCAGTGTTAGACTATTCATCTGGAAGATAGTAAATCATACATAGCCTAACGAAAATGAAGTTTTACTTTCAACATATAATTAATGTGTATTTGGAAGTAGCTGCTTCCACTTCAGAAGAGAAATAAGCTACTGTAACAAAATGTTCCCTTTTGTGTGTTACAAAGCAGGCTATTTTGCTTGCTCCATGATAATAAATCTTTGAATATTAAAATTATTTCCCTTCACATATGAAAAGGTATGACAGATATGGAGATGTAAGAAATTTACAGAATTTCTTACATCTCCATATCTGAGTATGGAGATGTAAGAAATTCTGTAAATTTCTTACATCTCCATACTTGTAAGAATGGAGATGTAAGAAATACTCTCCATACATCTTACATCTTACATAAGAAATTCTGTAAATTTCTTACATCTCCATACTTGTAAGAATGTAAGATAACTTCAGAAACACACTGAAGTTATCTTAAATAACTTCAGTGTGTTTCTGTACTCACGTCTCAGTGGCAAAACACATTTTTCTCTCATTCATAATCTTATAAACTGTCCTACATGGCAGTAACCTCATAGGACAAAAAGGAGATGATGAAATACCTCCCTAGAAAAATCAGCTTGATCCTACTAATGATATCTCTTGGTAATTTATTAAACTTCCATAATCAGGTAAATCTTTAACACAGTAATTGAAAAATACATTGAATACCTTGACAGACCCAACTGGTTTCTCAGAATAGAGGCTGTAGATTGCTTCATCTTTCAGACCTACTCTTTAAAAGACTTTTGCACACTCACAGTGCAACAAATAAACTCTGCTACGAACACTGCATCGTTCAAAGAGCAATCTCAGCTGCCATAAGAGCTTTTGAGCAGCAGTAAATAGCTCCAAACCAGGACTTGCATTACATAAAATTGCACTTAATGATTTTAAACAAGGAACTGTAGGAGCAGAACAAATTTTCAAAGCAACAACCACCTCTATATTGCAAAACACATCTGATTGTACTTAAATTGACTGTACCAGCTGAGTAGATCAGCACAATGCATGAAGACTTAGATTATACTCTAATGCCCTTGCTATTCTTAACTCCATAATCACAGCCCTTCAACTGAGGGAGTTTGACCAAAGTATAGGTACATCCTGGTAATGCTCACTCTTAATGAAATAGTCCATTCAAAGCTTTCAAAAGAGCTGCTTCCCACTCAAATAAAGAAAAAGAAATACATTTGTAACCTCAAAGCAATCATCTTATGTTTGACATATTCAACTAAACATTGAAACAGTGAGGACAGCCAGCTCTTTATTTTTACAGGTGGCTTAATGGAAAACCTCACTTAGTGGGAAGACTTTTCTATCCCATTAACTAATTTTTTGCAGTAATTCAGGATCCTTGTACCTATTCAATATCAATTGTCATAAACAGTTTCCAATTTACTGTCAATTGAAAAATCCTGCTTCTGATAGCAGTTAATGTCAGGTACTACATGTCACAGAGACACCTTTTTCAATCTTTCAATAAAATATCCATTTATGGTTTCATTCAAAGTTGTTTCAGTGAAAAAATTAGGAATGAGAAAAGCACTATATAGTGATAATGCCTTTATGACCACACTTACATCTTAAGAATAAACAGGCAATAAATAATCCTGCATAGCTTAGGAAAAAAAAAATCCTATAACAATCTGGAATTCACTTCAGATTAAGGGAAAAACGTTCAATTTCCCTCAACGTTTTATAAAAAGAAACAACTTGTAACTACACAAGTATTCTGACAAGAACAATTGCAAAACCTTGGGAAGCATGAAAGATCTTACCCAAAGGACATTTTTGAAGATTTTGTCGAATTTTCTAAAGGCAAAGAAGAGTTCTCATAACAGCCCTTCAAAAATAAGATGATCAGAATTATGCCAGTGTTATTAATCCATGTGAGAAATGACTTTGTTCAGAAGCACTTCCCAAAACACAGAGTCTTCCTCTAATTATCAATAAGGACTTAGAAGTGCACAGCATTTATGGCTGTCCTATTCACTACTAACACAAAAGTGATCTCGCTTTCTCCACAATTTAAGGTTTTTAATGTTTGAGAGAGTGGTCAAGGATATAGCATAATCTTTCTAGAGTGTGACCTCTCATTCTAAAGCTGTGAATAATGCAGTAAGAGTCACACTGTCAAAAAATCTCTTTAAGTGCCTGGAGATTCAGCCCAAGTTTCCTAAGTGGAATAAACCTAAGTGCCAGACACCTCATTACCCCAACTTCTAGTACATACAGGGCCTGTGAGAGACTCATTAACTTCTCTAAAATTATGCTGCTTTATCTTAAAGTTACTGTTCATAACTAACAGACTGAAGACAAGACATTTACACTCTGACATCTCATTAAGCATTCCCAATCATAATTAAGCAATGTTTGGCTATTCAAGACTTTGGTTTTAATGTTTGAGGGTTTTTCCATTATTTTTCTTAAAATATGGATACAGAGATTAAAAAATTCATTCTGTATAGCAACATATTCTACACATATTATCAATTTTGGAAGTGAGCATCACTTCATGTTAATATGGAAATCAGACGTTGGCTCTCAAATTTTAGAGAAATAAACATAATAGGCATACAAAAGATTAATTTAATCCATATATTCAGGGAAAATGGACAGTGAGACACAACATCCAGTGAGATAGAAAACAGAGATATACACAGCAAATCGAGTTTAAATGTGAGCAGAGCCCAATAAACACCTAAAAAAGAAGCATAGACCTCTTCCACAGCAAATTTAGTTTCTTTGTATCCATAACCACATGGGACAAATCTGATCTAATCAAACATAACAGAAATTCTGACATCAACTTCTAGAAGTGCCTAGTATCTGCTTGCCTAAAATTGTAGAACTGCAGAGGTTTTTAATAAGATGAGTCATTCAGAGATAATCAGAGATAATTAAATGAATTCTGTACTGGTTCATTCATAAACTGCAAAATTTTATGCTAGCACCCTGCATTCAAAATCTCATTCTCTCTTTAGATCTACACCGAAAATATCCCATTGGCATGAATGCTACAAGAATGGGAATAGCACGATTTTTGTAAACTGATTAGGCACTGAAAGGAAGAAACAATTATATGTCCACTTACAATCTATGCATCTTTCAGTGATTCACAGCCACCAAAAGGCAGAAAAGCATGGAATTTATGTGAATTTAAGTCTCTTCTTAAAGAAGGAGACTTTAAAACACTAAGATCATTTCATGGTGCTTTTTTAAAATACCAAATAACATTTTTAATGCTTACTGGCACACGTGTGTGTATACACCCAGAAGTGTTAAAAACTCCAAAAAAAACCCAAACCAAACCAAACAACCCCAAAACAAGAAAAAAAACCCAAACAAACAAACCCCCCCCCCCCCCAAAAAAAAACAAAAAAACCAAAAAAAAAAAAAAAAAAAAAAACAAACACAAAAAACAACACCAAACAACCACACAACCAACACAAAAAAA
>VZTH01018997.1:1117574-1130966 GCA_013397815.1 Aleadryas rufinucha
CAGAAAAAAAAACCCTGGTTTGTAATGGATGGCTTTTTAAAGGAAGCCCAGAAAAACATCAGTACTTATGGTCTCTATTTGAAATGAAAATGAGCTCTTCCAAAAACCCAAAACTAACAACAAAACCAACATTTCTAATAAAAATTATGTACTACACAAAAGGTTGCAGTAAAATTTTTAGAATTTTAGTATCTTGACAACAGGAAGTGAAAAAGCTTTTCACTTTCAGAAGCAACCTGCAAAAAACTATTAATCCTTGGTGGAACTACACACAGAAAACCTAGGATTGCTGAACTTTCACTCCTGATGAAGAGAGGTCCCCACAGTGGTTTAAATGGAGTTCATCATTATTTTAAACTGTATTTTTTAAAAATGGCTTGTATGGCACCATATGTTCATCCATACTCTAAGAAAAAAAAGAAACAACTGTGTTAAATAGACTGTAAGGGCTTCTCAGATGATCATTTGAAACTCCATCCTCTAAAGCCTGAAGGGTAATGTACTGTTTAAAACTCCTGTAACACCATGGGGCATATCTCTCCTTAAAAGCTACCTTTATATCTCTCTAGGTACTCATCACACCGTAATCTATACATACACAAAAAATGCCCTGTTTATTAAACTATGAAACTACATTTCTGGTAATGCTTTAACTATCTCAGCCTGAAGAGAAAATACCTTTTTTTTTTTTTAATAAAATTGTAGTTTACTAAAGTAATGAAGAGAGTAATTTAGTTCTGTTAGGATAAGCTCCCTTTGGATGACCACAGAAAGTGAGAGATATCCAAGAACAGTCTTTCTTCTGTTCTTGTTAAATCTCCCCCAAGCTGGGTAGACTTAAATACATATAATTCTACTATTTCATCACCAAGAGAGTCTGCAGCAACAGCAGTGTCCAATTTCTTTTCACAAAAACAAAATTTATATCACATGTAGCTTTTTGGTAACTCCTTTGTCAAGGCTAACATAATTCCGATTTGGTAAAACCCTTTTTTTTCCCAGAACAACTGAAATACTCCTTTAAGCTGATGCTAGTGCCTAAACCCCCTCTAAGTAATTTCCTGCCTATGCTTCATTAAAGCTTAGACATGTTTTAATGCATTTCTGATTCCTCTTGGTGGAAAAAATATTACAGGATTCACAGCAGTTGCAGTGAAAAGAACAGTAACAATCACTTCCAACAGCCGACCTTGTGAAGAGAGATTTTTCTATAGCATTCTAGCATACAGTTTTTTCAAATCTTCCCTAACAGGGAATCATTCTGGTTGATTTTGAGATGGCACTCTTACAGCTGTGACTGTGTCCTTCAGCTACCATAAACCAGGAAAGTCTCAGAAAACAAAAAGAATTACTAGACCTTCAAAGTTATTCTCTTGTTTTCTTCATTTTTATCACATGAAGAAAAACCGTTGCTATTTTACGTTGGAAAGATTAGCTTTCAATTTTCCATAGAGATAAGAGTACGTGGGTGTGTGGGGGTGTGTGTGGGATAGCATATGGTACTGTCAACTCCTTCCTTTCTTCATTTCCAGCCTGATGTTAAAAATAACACCTTGTTCTTTTTAGTTATTTGATTAAGGAGGTCACACCATAAATTATGAAGGGCAGTCAACTTCATTAACACTGGCCTTTCCTGCACTCTTCTATTTCCAATGCAGTGCACAAATCATCTGTAAATCAAAAGGCACAGCCTGACCTAATCAATGGCAAAGTAGGTTGCCAACAATCTTTACATGTTAGGTGTTACATTAATATAGTCATCCACCAAAAGCATGTTAAGGAAATCAACCATTCTATCATTCTCCTACAAAATGGATATTTACAACTTTCCCCTCTAGGCTTACAATGACAGGACTTGATGTAAATCAGCATAGCCCATCAGCACATCATGTAGCTACACTTACACATGCTCACTAAAGACCTAGCCCTTATTGACAAATAAATCCCCATGAGCAGAAATTAGAGCTTTCTTTCCTCTTATTTCACATTGAAGTCCTGCAGAGAAAAAGCATTAAGTCACAAAAAAATCTTTTTTTTTTTTTTTTTTTTTACATGATAAAATGGCTTAATTGTGACTATGGTAGACAAGCTCTCACTTCAAATTTGTTTTGCTTGTTTGGTTATTTTTTTTTAAAGACTTTTTACCTCTGCTAAACAATATATGTGGGTATTAATGCAAACAAAGACAGTTGCCAGAAATGAAGCCTACACATGAGAGCTTTCATGGCATGATTTAATGTGCTTCCAAACCTTGTGAAAGAAACAGGAAACAGCTACTCTGGGACTGGCACAAGTGAATGAGAAAAAAGTTGAATTATTACTTCATTTATTACTCCAGTGGAACAAGAGATTACCTGTTTCAAACCCTAAGACATTTACAGGATATCATCAACATGTTTTCTATAGAACACTTACATTCAAAGCAGACACAACAGGGTATCAAGTTCAATGTACATGTTGATGTATGGCTGAGAGCTGGGATTATTAAACACTTTTTCCCGCTTTTAACAGCAAAGAACTGTGCATAAGCCTGTTCATGCAAGCCTCTCACAATAATTACATGTGAAAAACCAAAGCAGATGTTTCACAGATAAAGGA
Organism: Aleadryas rufinucha; assembly: GCA_013397815.1. NCBI lineage: Eukaryota > Metazoa > Chordata > Aves > Passeriformes > Aleadryas > Aleadryas rufinucha. Next base: position 1,120,173 of record VZTH01018997.1, read on the forward strand.
AGGATAGCTATTTTCACTTATTTTATCATAGAAACAGATGAGCTGTGAAAGATGTCGCCCTGTACGTGATCATTCTCAATTGCATTAATTAGTCATAAGTATAAAATTCTACTCCCATGCCTTCTGAAAAATATAACACTACTTATAGTACAATTCAGGAGCTACTTCACCCATTGCTTAGTGAGAGACTAGCAACATTACTGTTATTAGAATATTATTCTATGTTTTATTTATTCACATCAGTCCATATGAGTACGAGGACTCCAGTACCACAAAACACAAAGAGGGATGCTAATGATTAATAGAGCTCTACTAAAAACCATAATGAAATGTCAGGTAACGGGGTTTGACACTTCTCTAACATTCTTCACCAATAAACATTTCTAATTCTGTAGCCTGAAGTAATTACTAAGAAAGCTGATCAAGAAACACTAAGGTATTCACAGAGCTAAAGTCCTGTAACCTGTAAACGTGAGGCCCTTAAAAGATGCTGTCCCATAGGTTTGATGTTTGGTACAATACAGCTGTGAAGAGATGATCAGTAAACCAAAGGAGCAAACTTCCATTAACATTTTATGTTGACATTTTCAGTGTACACCAATGCAAGTAGACATAAAAGCCTGAAAAGTATTCCAGAAGTCACCTCACACAAACCTCTCTTCCTATGTAGTAGCAGCTACCTGGGCAGCAGCTCTCCAGGGAGAGGTGAATAGATTCCTGACCCTTCCAAGCAAACTTATTTGTCTTGATGAAGCCTATTAGCCTGGGATGTCCCTTCTGTTAATTGCATTATACCAACACAGAAAATAAACTACAGAGCATTCTGTGCAAAAGAAGGAGACAAAAAAATTAGAACAGCAAGACAACCATTAAAAAGATTTAAAAGATTTTTTTTTCAGCAGTGCATGCATGCCTATCTATGCATACTGAATAAAATGGTAAAAATAAAAGCTACAACAACAACCACCTACAAGTTTTACAAACTGTATTGCTCAAAGCTGGGGAAAAAGGAAGTGAGAAGTCTGTTCTGAAAAGGGATCCTATAAGCCTTCAATACCTTATCTGAAGAAGAAAGAGCAATTAAGGAGCAATTGTATCCTGTTCTTACTGAGACAAGGCACAGAAACATCTAGTTGGTGCACCTGGTGCTCATCTGAGACATAGTTCCATGTAGTATTGAAATTCTGAGCTGTAATCACTCATATCCACTTTTATTCCATCATTTCATCTATTTTAGCTTTATACTGCCCTAGACAAGAAAAATGTTTTCCCACGCATTTTTTTTTTCTTAAAAGTCTCATTCTTAAAATACATACCCTATATCCTTAAAGATATATCCCATTTAAGTGTAGTTTCTCAGGCATTCCTAAGGATTCAATTTAACAGAGGCAATGCAGGATTCTTGGCTCTGTGGAGTCTCTTCTACTGAGACTTTATATAAATACAGGCCTTGATGGGATACTTTGAGCCAGGATGTAGGACTGGGGTACCCACTAAGGTCCTTCACTCCTAAATTACCCATAATTTTTAAGTTACCCGCTTATGTTCTAAAAAAACCCAACTGAAACTGCCTGGATCAACAACTCTCTGGCAACATGGTCATTGCCAGGCCTTTGATGTTTCTAGTACTTCTCATGTCAAATTCTACATATTCCTTATCAGACTAGCCTCCTGTGAAGTTAGGGCCTTCATGTGTATGGATGGTTTTCATAACTCATGAATAATTTAATTAAATTATCAAAATCAATTAAAAAAGGAAAAATAAAGCTGTAAGTAAGATAAAAATTCATACGCCCCCCTTCACCCTGTTCTACAGACATGTTTCATTACTGATTCTGGGAATTTTCAATGATATAACCTTGGTTTCGTCACACTTTTAGGGTTCTTTCTATGCAAACAAACTGACATGTGCACAACATGCAGCTTCCTAATTCCCTACATGTTAAGAACAATTGAACTTCCCACTTAATTGTCACCTTAAAGTTTGAGAAGTAGTTTTCTCACTCTTTCTCTCAATCTGCTTACATGATTAAAACAATCTGGTTTTCTGCAGAATAATATATGTGAAAAAAAGCTCTCTGCCTGGATACTTCCTTAATATTGCTGGCTAAGCAGAATGGTCCATGAATTCTTAGGTTTAATCAAGACAGAGATGCATTACTAACTGTGATTTGACAAATAAAGACAAAATAGTACTGGAGAAGATGTCAAGCTACTTGTGGTTCATCAGCTCCTTTCTCTCTAGCCTCATCACCCCAGTGGTTCTGAACTGAGGGACAAAAGAAAGCAAACATCTTTGTCCCTTAAGAATTGAATTCCATTTCCATAAATCAAAGAAGATGCAACGAGATGACTTCTAAAAAACTGTAGAAAATGGTCAAAGCTTTCTTATTCACACTGGGTAAATGAGAATCCTTTGCGCAGCGATTTCTATTTATCTGCACAGCAATTTCTAATCCTGCCTCCACTTGCAGTGTTCTTAGAAGGTATATACCCAGGGACAATTCAAAAATCCTCAATCCTCTCTCTACCACCCTTCCATTCAGAGCCTATCACCCTGCTCTCGAAAGCAGTATGATAAATACACAGTCCAGCTAAAAAATAGAATAAGTTGTTCGGCTGCTTTAGGTCATCCTTTAATTGCACCACTTGTTATTTTTCCAGCCTATTAACCTGAGCTCCACCACAAGCAGCCCCACCTGACGGGCACAAGTTTACGTAGTTTATTTTTATTCCTTCTCATCACCATACTACCAGCACAATAGCTCCACTTGTTCTTTCCAAAGCCATAATAATACAGCACTCTACTTCTCAACTAGCTTTGTTGTGTGAAACCCTCATTTGTAAGCTGAAACACAAATATCACACTTGGAGAAAGACTGGTTTTATAAATCCTTGTGTTAATAATCAGTGAATTCTGACAAATACCATAGCCTGCAAACTCTATTACTCTTCTGGCAAATCACAAGAGCTCCCTTTGAGGAAAACAGTATCATCTCTAAGTCAAATTGGGAAGTGAAAGATAAATGTCTTCCATTATCACCAGAAAACGCTAAAATATGTTAAGTACATTTCAAACATACTGCATTATTCATGAAGAACAGCTCTGAGAAAAACCTCACCAATCAAGCCCAAAAAGATATATTTTCACTCTATATGCTGAAGTCAACAAAGAATATTAAGAAACAGTTCATTGCTTTTATTTTACTAGCCATATAAAGCAACCTAATGAAAAAGTAGTGAGAATTGAGTATCGCAGACAAACCAAATAAATATGTGAGAGATATTAAGTTGACTTACTATTAACCAGTAGCTTATTTTCTCCTTGTAATTTAACTGTAATATGTGGCTAAAAGTCAGTAAGATTGGTTTTTTATTTGATTTTCTGATGATGACCATATACTATCATTTTATTTTCTTCTAATCAAGATACAATGGAATATAAAATGTTCATTCAGTTAAACTATCAGAGGAGACAAAATAGGAAATGGGATTACTTGAGCAATGATTTTTGGAAGCAGTTTACCAATGAAAGTAGAAATTTGCAGGCTAGCTCTCTGCTAGGACACTATTCAGGCTTTTGCACACAGTCTTGTAACACACTTTTGTATCAGTGATATCCCACGTGGGAGTCTTTACTGCCACTCGGCACGAATGTATTACAGCTCTTCAGTCATCTGCCTCCTCCCTGCAGGGTGATGAAGGGCATTTGTACAGAGTGCAGCCTATCTCACCAAACACCCAGCCTAAACACAGGGTAATCAGCAGGTAATTTCTGAAAGCTTTGCTACAGAACCCACTCCCTTGTTGTAGCACTGGGATGCTGATGAAATCTCATCAGAGCCAAAAACATTACAGCTGTGCAGCAATACAAATGCCTAAGCTTGAAAGAAGTCTCCACCCAAAAAACCAGAAGTGTGCATCAATAAGCTTCTGGATGAAGAATTGATAAAACATGCACAGGACATTAAAAGACGTGCAGACTGTGTGTGGTTTCTATAGAAAAAATTGAACAGTATTTCAAAAGATGAAGAAAGGTGCAGGAAATCAAAACAGCAGAAGAAAGAATCCAAAGGGAGCATTAAAGATGCTGGATGGAAGAAAGAGGCTTGACACTGTGACCAAAAACTACCTCTTGTTGTAAGATTGCTATTCTGCTAAAAAAAAAAAAAAAAAAAAAGAGAAGAAAAGAAAAGGGAAAAAAATAAAAGGCATTTATCTAACATCTCTGAAATAAATGGCCACTCCAGCAGCTCTCCAGCCTCAGCACCAGTCCCACCCATCCTAGGGTGAATAACAGAGATAAGAGAGGGCATGCAGTATAATGATTAGGTACTCAAATCTAGAAGATCAGTAGTACTTTATTCTATTTAATTCACTTCTCCAAACCATGGGAAACAGCTATGGCAAAGGGCTTTTTTGCTCTCCAAAAATTGGAAAGGGTAACTTTCTCAGTTGCAGAGCTAAAACTTCACATAGACAAACTAGGTATGAACCAGAACTTTTCTATGAAAGTTCTACTAAAACTCCACACACATGCCCCAGCTCTAAACAGAACGTAGCAATCACTAAAGAATGTGTTTCAAAGAAGGCAGAGGACCTGAGGAAGTGTTTGAGCATCCTTTGAACCATGCAATATTCATGATGCCGAAGTACAGAAGGTATTTTCAGTGAGAAAGTGCTCAGTCTTTGAAACAGAATTTGAAATGGATTCTTTGTTGAATCTCTTAAATCTTCTGCATTTCAAATAACAAACTGAAATTGAGTAATAAGGGAACAACAAAAAAAGTATAAAAAACTTGGAGAGGATATATGAAGTCAGTTTCTGAGAAGCAATATTAGTGAGATGTAAGAAATACTTTAAAGCAACTTATTTCTTGTTAAGTTACTTATTTAGAAAAGGACAGAGATTGCAGTTCAGCTTTTTGGTGTCTTAAGAGCAGTTTCTCAGTCCTTACATCAAATTATTTTCAATTTTTTTTCCTAAAAATTCTCATATGTGAACAAAAATGTCTTATTTACAGACAAAAATATTTGATGTCTTTACATTCTGGAATATACTGAGAATGAATGAAAAAATATTCACTGAGGATGAAAACTGCATTACACCCTTCCTTAAAAAACTTCACTAGCATGCAAACAAAAATTATATTTTTGCATTAAAATGCAGATGATTCTTCATTTGTGAGGTTTGCTATACTCATGTGCATGCACAGACCTTTCTGTGAATCATGCCCAGCTATGGCAAGGAGAACTGGACAAGACACTAAATTAAGATTGAGGAGAGAAAGGAGAAACCAAACAAAACATTATTCTTCTATCAGATCCTTCGCAAATTGTACAGATACCCCCACATCGTGAAAAGCAAAAATATTTCCCCAATCAGAAAAGTAATTATTGGAAGAAACAACACTACCACTTGATTCATTAAACACTGTAGTGCAGAGCTGAGGATAATGCATTTATCATTTTGAAAGTCATTCACATCAGATGACTATAATAGAAATGTGCCACACACATGCCTTTAGCAGCATACTGAAGCTGTTAAGTCACAGAAATTAAAGTGCTGATCTTCAGAAGCAAGACAAGCTTCCCAGCACACGTGTATTGGTTTTTAAGCAACATTAGCTTTCTCTGTGCTCTTACAAACACACATACACCATAATATTTCATTAGTTGATACTGACAGTAGTCACTCTCATGCCAGCTTAGACTTGAGTACTTCTTTGAGAATTTATCTAATGCCACAAACTCAGGGCCACGTCAAACAGCAATGAATTACGATACTTTTTAGCCAACTTTGATTCTTCAAAGGAGAACATCAACAAAGCTGAACTGCTACACACAGCCTTCCTCCCCACCACGCCTCCAAGATGCCATTTCCATTTGTCCTAAAATTCACCTGTTGTCAGCTATCTTCAGATCTTCACTCGAGTAAAAACTGGTTAAAAAAATTAGGTGAAAGAAAGGAAAGGTGACATTGAGGCATACATTTTGTCCTTCAGACAGATCAAAATATAAAGTTTTCCAAGATTTTGGCCTAAGGCCAGATCAGAATTGCCTGCTTATACTAGAAGTATATACCCATCAGTAAAACACTGCACATCTCATGAAGGCAGCTGTCTACAAGTGACACTCCTGCCAAAGACAAGAACACAGAGTGCATTATTATTGAAGGAGAGCAAGCCTTGGCACTGTGTCTCAAGGGAGACTTTGGACAAATTTTGTATTTTGCATCTGCTCATTCTGCAGTGTTATTTTTATGAAATACTGCAGAGCAGAGCCTCAGTGAGACCAGGAATACACTCTGTGCTAGTGACATATTTTTTTATCTATGCCAAACACCATGATACAACAATGTTTTGTAGTAGGAACTTAAATTCATATGCAGAATCACCTCTACAAATGCCAAGGAATATTAAAGATCCTATCTGACTGGCAGCTTTTCATCAGGGGACTGGTGTAGACAAGGAATTGGAGCCTAATCCCCATTGCAGGTTATAGGATATTGCCATTTTCACACTCCATGTCTGTCTTGTGGAACTGATTCAGAGAGTAATTACTGCTCAGATAAGCCTTTTCTGGAATATGTGCAATTAATTCTCCTGCAAAAAAGGGGGAAGAAGCCTGACACTTTAATAATGTTTAAGTACACCTAATCTATTTCTTTTCTACTCCTAATTTTCCCTAAATATGGTGAAGAAAGAGGATTTGAAACTACTTACAAATGCTGATTCTTATGTAAATTATCCACGGGTCTGTATTACCCTCTCATAAAAACAGCCAACATGAAGTAATACTACAAACCAGCAGAATGTAAAGCAAATGGGTAATCAGTGTAAAGATTAATGTAGATTGCTTTTTTCCCAAAAATAAGGACTATTATACTTTTCAAATGGGACCTATTTAATTTCTTTAAAATTTCGAGTACAACTGTTTTTAAAATTTTGAAAATAGCCTGGACTAATGAAAATTTCTCTTTTTCACAACAATTCAAAAAAATTATTTTCCCAATATGTTCATGAAATTTTTATCTAAATCTCATTCTTCACCTGTCAAAACAAGTTGTGATGTTAAGACTCTAAAATTCAAGGGATCGTACTGGCATAACTACATTTTGAGGTGGTTTTTACACTTAACCTAAGTGTCTTTCATAAACAGTTCCTCAGCAGGATTCAAATGCATCTAGGGCTTTCTGTTACACTTCAAAGCTGAATAACAAGTACTCATCTTCATCATACTTCAAAAATTGAGCAATTGGCTAATTGCCCACTACTGAAATCAACCTACAGAAAACAGCTAAGCTTGCCACCACTCTTGCCCTCCAGGAATACACTGCATTTAGGATCCAGCAACTAAATGCACAAACACAGAAAACCCCTCCTCACCAAAACAACCACCCACCAACCCCCTCCCCACAAGCCACAGCACAAGTCCCATGCCCTCTCAAATAATTTAATGTAAGTTTTGGACAAGGAAGTAAGACTTATTTATGATTTGCAAAGATGAGAAAAAAAGTTTAAAAAATAAAAATAGGGCAGTTATGTTTTGTTGAGCTGATTCCAGAGTATCTAGTCCTAAAGCAGTAACTTCTACAGCTTGAGGTAAAGCCCACTTAGCTAGCACTGTACTTCGCTATTCCATAAATGTAGAAAGTCTAACACTTGATAAAGACCCACCTCCACAGCAGAAAAATATCCCCAACAGCTGGGCTATAAGGGGGATTAATTTCCTGACCTCACTTTGACTCCAGTTCCACTCAGAATCCACTCAAACTGCCTCACTACATTTTTCTTTTTGGTGGCACAACACACGACTTTAAGTCACACAGGGAATCAAGGTTGAAAGGATAATGTTGTTAACACTCATTTTTCAGCGTGAATGTTGCTGCACCAATGACAGCAATAGAATAAATGCTACTATAAGCAGCAGTCAGTTACTTTTGCCAATACAGCATGAAAATATTTTCTGCTTAAAGTCATTCTAAGTGCTCACACTGCAGTGGAAAAAGATCAGTTTGGGAAAAAAATATGCAAAGATGCAGTTGCAGGCAAAGCTGTGTATGAGACAGCTTAGGTTTCAAACATCTTCGTATCCAATGAAAACTAAGATGTTAATTTCTTTTAGTTATTTCAGGGAGAAAAAAGAAGAAAAGAAAAAAAAAACAGAGCACATTCCCTGCAGAATGGATACACGTAATGTGATTTCCTGGATGATATTTTCACAAACAAATACAGTTTTGAGACAAGTGATGGTTTGAATCCAAATTTTCAGTTCCTGCTGAGGTTTACCGTTTCCAGGTAGCTTTATAGCAGGTTTGGGTACCTGACATTTCTGAAGCAAGCATTTTCCAGGAGATAATGAGAGCATAGAAGAATTAATTCCACTTCCCTACCTACCTATATTCATTTCTCCAAAGACAGACACACTTCTGGTGACAAAGGGAGTCAATACAAAATCATCACTAAAAAAGAGAACAAAAAATCCACAAGAGACTATTCTATATTCTTCTTTGTTTACTAGAATGTAGATGACGGCTCCTTGCATTTTATCCTTTCAACCTGAGTATTGTAGCTGAGCATCTAAACCCCTATTTTCATTCCTCAAGTATTTATCTTTTTCTCCCCTATAAAGCTACGTAACAATTCCAAGCTCTAATGCTTCATTGGCTCACACTCCATTGACGTTTTCCTCAGCTCAGCTCAAGGTTTCCTTCATAATGCACTCAAATGAGGTAGGAATGCTTTTTTAAAAGTATTTAAAAGTTAGGAGGAAAAAAATCAAAGGAGGGAGGGGAAAACAACGAGAGAAGTCTAGCAAATCTAGAGAAAAGCAAGAAGCAAAAGCTCCTGGAGAGCCAAAATATACCTGAAGTTCACTTTAGGTTAGTTGAAGAGTTTTAAAGTAAAACCAGATAAACCAAGGGTTTTGTATCTACATGCAAACATTCAACTTGAATGCTGGAAAGTACAGATTTTCATGTATTTCTCAAGAAGCACAAAACTGACTCCTACTCAAATCAATTTTCATGTGCTACTTCTGAATTAGCATCATGATGCCACGATTTCAAGACAGGAAAGTTGCATTTACAAATTTTTTATTTCCACATTCAGAGTAACAAATGAAACATGGGCTGCCCCGAGGTACAAAACCAAAAATGCTAGCTTTCTATTAAGTGCTAAGGCTGTAATAAACTGCAGCTATGTGAAAACACATACAGTTTCATTAGCCAAAAATGACTGCTCTTAACTTTTGTAAACATTTACATTGCAAATATTTACAAACACATAAATAAGAGTAGCATTTGCAGAATATTAAAGCATGTTCCAAATCAATCTTTGACCAATTTTGTGCAAGGAAGGAATACATTATCAGAATTTCCTAGCAATCAACTAATTTAATTCATTTTTAACAGCTCTGGAAAAAGAGCTTACTTTCCCTGCATGCAGCTCCTAAGAGCACCTCACACAATCGGGAGCAAATCTCTTGAAGAGCCATGGTGGCAGGGCCCAGGGCCCCTACAGAAAAGGGCACTGGATGTGAGTATTGAAAGAGAAGATACAGTAGAGATTGAAGAAGTATCCCTATGACTGTACTTAGAAACTCAGACAAAAAAAAAAAATCTTCTTTTTTTTTTTGCAATCCTGTGTGTTTTCAAAACCCACTCCTTTTTTTCTAGGTTTCATAAACTAAAGTAGTTTCTGTCATGTTCACCTCTCAACCCAGCTTTATTCAGTTCAATTAGGAGTAAATCAGATCTACTGAGTCCTTTCAAAACCTAATTTCAAATGACTAAATATGGTCTCAAGAATCCCACCTACACTCCTTTTACAAGTCTTAGAGTATCAAACCTGAAGTCAATTAATCATGGATTAAATCCATGATACTTACTTTCAATCATACAAAAATCCTTATTTCATGGCCCTAGGAAGTTGCACTTTTTGTCTATTGTGACAGTTCCCTGTGGATCTTCTTCAACTGACACATACACAGATGAACTCTGACAACACTTAACAGCAAATGAGCTACCGCTCCCTGTATCAATACAGGGTAATTTTACACTGACAAAATTGTCCACCAGTTAAATAGCATATGTTCTGAACTAGACTGATATAAAATTAATGCTCCAGGACTGTGGAGAAACTTGATGTACCCTGTGTCCCATTTTGTCATTTAATTTTAGATAATAATTACACAATACATCATTTCTTAATGTAGCCAAATAGGAAACAAAGAATATTGATGATGTGTATTTATTTTGCAGATGTTAATATAGCAAAGAAATCTTTCACTCTTGGGCAGGATTATATTTCTCCCATGCAACTTGAAACTCAGTTATTTGGCATAGAAGTGTACTGGTATTTTTAGTGAGTATATAAAATATGCAGTAATAGCTAGACCTGAATTAATTCTGTTTGAGTTCTGAGCTAGCCATGAAGCATGAGACAGAAAGGCACAAAAAAACCCTGAGGTAGATCAACTAATTAAGATCTAATCAGGGAAACAATCCCTTGTCCCAAAGGGTGCTTAGACAAAATCCTAGATGCCCACACACCTGCAGCTTTCATGGAAGGAATGTACGTGCTGAATGTCTTCCTCAATGTGGTGACCCTACCCGCTTTCTCTGCAGAGTGTTTAAGCTCTCTGCTGTGAGAGAGGAGGTGGAATCTCCCTCTCCTTTATTTAAAAATACGGAACACAACCATGCTTTAACCACATTCCATCAAAAAACCAATCTTAAAATTCTTTTAGCACAGCCTTAACAAAACAATAAAATGTGTTTTCATGTGCTGC
>VZTH01018998.1:0-24608 GCA_013397815.1 Aleadryas rufinucha
GGACATAAACCTCTGGTGTTTGTAATTTTCCTGACAGGGTCAAGGACACGGAGCGGGGTTAGGGTGGGGACACAGCGGAGGGGACAGAGACAAGGACACGGGAGTGGGGTCAGGATGGGGACACAGCCAGGGGGATAGGGACAAGGACATGGAGCAGGGACAGGATTGGGGGATAGGGACAAGGACACGGGAGTGGGGTCGGGATGGGGACACAGCGGGAGGGGATAGGGACAAGGACACAGGAGTGGGGTCAGGATGGAGGGATAGGGACAAGGACACGGGACTGGGGTCAGGATGGGGACAGCAGCAGCATGGCGATAGGGACAAGGACATGGAGCAGGACAGAGCATGGGGAGCAGGACAAGAATAGGGAAGAACACTGGAGCAGGGCTGTGGACAGAGACACCACAAGCAGGGTGAGGACAGGGGCACCAGGAGCAGGGTGAGGACAGGGACATAGGGAGCTGGACAGGGATTGGGGCAGGGTGAGGATGTGGAGACCAAAAGAGGGTGGAATGGGGGCCACAGGAGCAGGAGAAGGACGAGGACACAGGGAGCAGGACAGTGATGAGGACAGCGGGAACAGGGTTGTGGATGGACACCAGGAGCAAGATGGAGGCAATGGAAGCAAGAAGGGGACAAAGATGCTGGGAGCGGGATGGGGACATAGAGAGCGGGACAAATATGGAAGCACTGGGAGCCAGACAGGCATGAGGACAGTAGAAGCAGGACTGCAGTCAGGGTCCCCGGGAGCAGGATGGACACAGGGACACGGCACAGGCTGGGGGCTCATCCCACAAGGAGATGGCTGCTCAAGGTGCTGTGTCCTGTGGGGACCTCCCAAGTCCCTGGGATGAGGACAACCGGGGAGGGTCAACACAGTCACTCACTGCTGATGGCCCTGCTGAGGGTGGGGGCACATCCCCCGGGGTGTGTCCCAGAGCTGAGCCCTGACCCACTCGTGCCAAGGATGGAGCCCCCAGTGCGTGATTCCACGTGCCTCAGTTTACCTGCGCCACGGCCCGGGCAGGCACATCCCTTGGGACATCCTGCACCCGCACAGACCCTTTGTGTGGGGAAATTCCAGCCGCATGGCAGGGGCTGGGGGCAGGGTCCAGCCGCACAGCCCCCACCACCAGGGCAGAGCCGTTTCCGCGGAAAATCCCGGCTCACGTGCGCAGGGCCGGGTTCGCGGCTGCTCGGCCCCGCCGCGGGTCAGCGTTTTCCAGCTGCTGGGAAGAGCCTGCGTGAGAACCGGCTCCTTCCCACGCCTGCCCGGCCGCGTCCCGCCGCCCTCTCCCGGGGTGACGGCCGGGGCGATGCTCGGACCCGCAGGGACCCACTGGGCGTCGCAGCCTCGGGGTTCTGCTCTTCAGGTGCCACCGGCACCGATGCCCATCCACGGGTGTCCCCAGGGCCCCATCCGGCCCCGTTATCCAGCCCTGGAAAGCCTCAGGCTGGGATGAGGGATGTGCTCTTCCTGGGACAAACCCACCCAGGGCAGCCGAGCACTCGGCTCCGGAGCCAGGGGCCATCCCCGAGCCCCGGGACGTGCAGTGCAGCACCGAGCACAGCCAACCCCGGACACTGATCCCGCTGCAGCCCCGGCAGGAGCAATCCAGGGTTTGCTCCAGGAGACGCCTGGCCTGGTCCCTGGGGGCCCAGTTTGGTGTTGGGCTGTACTGGGAGGTGACAAGCACCCCCAGCGAGGCCATGGGGGTGCCAGGGTTGTATTCTGCTTGCATCAAGCCAGGATTGTGCCCCACTCTCCCCCAGGACAGAGGGGGACCATGCCATCGGTGAGGCTGCGGTGCCAGGGCCGATGTAGGAGGTGAGGGGGACCCTCCTGGCACTGCCCGACAGGAAAGGCTGAGCCTGGTGATAGGGCTGGAGCCCCAGGACCACATCCCTGGAAAAGCTGAGCCTGGTGATAGGGCTGGAGCCCTGGCACGGTGCACCCTCCCACTGGGTGATGGGGTGGGGCAGCAGCATGGCCTGGGGGGCGATGCCAGTGTCTGCTGACAGGAAATCCTTCCCCACCCTGGCGTTGTTGCTCTACTGGCCCTGAATTACCCCCCCCCAACATCCAGTTTCCACAGACCCAGCACGTGGTGGGATGGCTGGATGTGCTGTCCCATGGATGCTTCCTATCCCCTGTGCTTAAGTCAGCCCAGTGCCTCCCAGTTTCCACCAGCAGCTGGCAGGTTTTGGGAGTGGGGGAGGAGGTTGTCCTTGGCTTTACCCTCTGCTCCCCATGTGCTGGTGCCCCAGGGCCATCTCAAGCCCCTCTGAGCACAGGGATGCTCTGGGACAGGTTCCCAGTGGTGTTTCTGGGATGAACGAGGCTGCCAGGGCCAAACTCGGCACGGCAGCATGGGGGCAGTGCCAGGCTGGGGGCAGCCAGGGGACAGGGAGGGCTGGAATGTCCCCAGGAGATGTAAATCAGCCCTGGTTCCACAGCACGTACTTGGGACTGAACTTGGGCAGAGTTCAGAGAGAGAGACAGAGCAGGGGAGAGGAGAGGGAGCACTAAAAACCCTTCAGAGGACGAGCAGCTGATGAAATCCCTGAAAACTCAGCAAGATTGAGTGAGAAAGGTAAAAAATAGGCCCGGGCTGGCTGGTGCATTCACTACCACAGGAGTGGGATGGCTGGGAGACATGGAGTCCTTGGGAGCTGGACGGTGCTGAGGCCAGGGGGAACTGGGGCTGAGGATGTGGGAAATCAGGACAGGGTGCACTGGAAGCACTGGGAAAGCAGAGCCTCCCCCAGCACTGCCACATCTAGGCACCATCAGACTAAGCCCAGCCTGGAAGTTTGTACTAAACGTTTACAAGGGTTCAAAAAAGGGGTACAAAAAGGTCAAAGCCACACTCATCTCTCCTCCCAGGGAGGTTGGTAGAAGCACTGCCCCCCAGCAACCCCCCTTTCTCAGCTGCCTGAAATGCTTGACAGAGTTGAGGCCCAGTCCTCAGGAATCCACATTCACACAGCTCAGCTCCGTGTGCTGGAGGAGCCTATCCAAAGGGAAAACCTTGCTGGAGGCAACAGCAGCTGGACACTAACAATACAAAATGGATCAGGGCTCTGGGTCTGGGCTGCTCCCCGTATGGAGAATGCCCACAACTGGTCCATGAATGCCCAGGGAGACTCCTTCAGCCATGGAAGAGTGACCTGAGGAGCAGCTCCCTGCGTGCCCTGAGCCTCCAGGAGCCAGGGCTGGGCAAGCAGGGATGGGGAAGGACTGGTAGGTGCCAGTCAGGGCTTGGGTCAGCCCCCATGCCAGGGCAGCAGGTTCACATGGGGTAGTTGAGAACGACGTCTTGCTTGGCCAGTTCCAGCAACATGGGGTCGTCGAAGAACTTGCTGATGCTCACATCCTCACTCAGGCCCTGCAGGGTAACACACAGCCAGGGTTATTCCCCATACAGCCACTGCCCAGAGAGCCCACTGAAGAGACCTTGTGTCCCGCAGTAAGATAAATTTCCAGGCTCCAAAACAGGCATGAGGTGCTTCTCCACGGTTTGAGGGCATCTAACACCCCTCAGGAACCTACCTGCAAACGTGTGGTTTCTGCTGCTGAGCACATCTACCAGCTCACTGCCCTCCCACAGGGGAGCTTGATTCCCTCTGCTCCCTCTGCAGCCCTGGGAGCCCCTCCAGCCCCTCAGCCCAGCTCACCAAACCAGCACAGACACCAGTTGCTGCTGGACAAGGGACAAACACCAGGCCTCTGAGGGGTCAGAGGGGCTGGGGAGGGAGTGGGGAGGCCCCACGATCCTGTTTTGGGCTGGAGCCACTGATGGGACCGACAGGCTCTGACAGGCAGCACGGGGAAGTCCTGGGGCACAAAGGACATCAGACCACTCTGGGAACACAGAGGGGGTGTGGCACACCCGAGGGACAACACTGCAAGAGCTCAGCTGCTGGGACAGAGGGACCTGACAGGGATTTGTCCCACACGTACCTTCCTACGCCTGGTCTTGATCATGAACTCCCTGGCCAGGTGTGGGGCTGGCTGCGGCTCCAGCGGCCGGATGACGATGCTCTTGTCCAAGGGGTCACCAGGCACAATCTGAAACACAGGGCCAGGATGTGAGCGTGATGTTGGGGCTGGTTCAACCTCCTGGAGACCCCAACTGCAACAGGAAACAACTCTGGGCCCCGCAGACACCCCAACACCCCGTCTGCTCTCCTGGCACACACAAACTCATGTCACTGCTGGTGATCGTGCCTGTGAGAAGTCACTAATACAGTGCTGAAAACTCAAGCCAAGGACATGTCCCACCTTCTCCAGGGACTACTGTAAGACCCCTAAACACCTCCTAACAGAACAATCCATGCAAGTCCTGGTCAGCACAGCCCCCTCCACAAACCAGCCATGCTTATTGTTTCAGAGCTGAGCCTTGGGCTTTCACATATTAACCTTTAGGCCAGGGCCCAGGGCTCAGACTGCAGCTGCTGCTCTCCTGTGGGTGTACCCCAAACCACTATGCACCTCACAGCTGTGGCTCCCACAGGATCTGATCTGCCCCAGACACAGAAGTGGCCAGAGAACAGTATTTTGTCCCAAATTTTGTTTCCTACAGGTTTAAAACACCACCTCTGAGAGGCAAAGCTGAAGTGTGGCACAGATCAAACTTCCTATGGCAGATCAGTGAGTCCGAGCCCCACTCCAAGACTTCTGCTGCTCAGGCTGCAGAGCATGAAGTGGACCCAAACAGGTTCCCTCCTCCCAAGGGGGATGTCCTCTCCTAAGGACCCTGACAGCCAGCAGCAGCTTTCAGGGCTCCCTCACTAGGACTGGGAGTGATGGGACATGGAACAAAGCCCTGGCAGACATGGAACAGCTGGTGCACAAAGCCTCCCCAAGATCCTCCGAGGATGTTCTCAGAGCTTTCCTGCCCCGTGGGAGCTGTGGCACCGAGAGCACCTACCTGGTGCCTGATCCTACCTGTCCCTCTTCCCCATCTCCCCAGGGCATGGACTCACCTGCCAGTGGTGGAAGACAGAGAGAGAGAAGGCTTGTCCCTGCGTGTGGGTCCTCAAGTCTGTCTCAAACCCAAAGGAATCAATGGCTGGGATGAAGGCTTTGATGGTGTACAGGGGAGAGCCTGGGATCGGAGCATCCTGTGTCACGTGGCCTCTGCAAACGTGTCAAAGGATTGGTCTTCCTTTGTGTCACAGAATCATGGAATGGGCTGGGTGGGAAGGGACCTCGAACCCCACCCAGTGCCACGCCCTCTGCCATGGGCAGGGACACCTTCCACTATCCCAGGGTGCTCCAAGCTCTGTCCAACCTGGCCTTGGACACTTCCAGAGATCCAGGGGCAGCCACGGCTTCTCTGGGCACTCTGTGCCAGGGCCTCCTCATCCTCACAGCCAAGGATTTCTTCCCAATATCCCATCTAACCCTGTCTTTTAGCAGTGGGAAGCCACTCCCTCTTGCCCTGGCACTCCAGGCCCTTGTCCAGCTCTCTTGGAGCCCCTTTAGGCATTAGAAGGGGTTCTAGGGTCTCCCTGAAGCCTTCCACAGGTTGAACCACCCCAGATCTCCCAACCTGTTTTTATAGGGAAGTCACTCCCGCCCCCTGAGCACCTTCCCGGCCTCCTCTGGAGCCACTGGAGGAGGTCCAAGTCCTTCCTGCACTGGGGCCCCAGGGCTGAGCACATCCCTTTGCACATTCTCTGACACACAGGAAGAACCAGGCACAACCCAAAGGCTGCGTGTGATCCCGAACATCCCTCCCCGCACTGCTCGGGGCCAGGATCAGTCAGGAAGCTTCCAGCTGTCACTTCGTGCAGACTTCACCCTCTGCACCAGTGCCAGGACCGTGGAATTCTCCAACAGCCCAGATGCCAACGCTGCTGCTTTGCCAAGCCCCACTGCTGGCAGCGGGAGCAGCTCACCTGCGCCGGGCCAGCACCGTGTACACGGCGGACACGCAGTCGGCAGGGGCCTGCACCTCCACGAAGTAGTAGGGCTCCATCAGGCGAGGGGTGGCCTGTGAGGGGACAGGGACACGAGCCACTGAGCGCCAGCACCGGCACAGCTCAGGTTCTCTGGTCAAACCCAGCGCCTGATGGCATCACAGGGTTCCTGCTGCCCCACGGCTGCCCAAACCAACATCACAAACACCGAAAGGACCTTTTCTCCCTCTGGCCATGAGTCACACGCCTCCCTCCCACCCACACCCACCCTTCCCAGCAAGCCCAGCAGGAGCAAGAAGGGGAGAGCAAGCAGATGCACACCGGCTTCCATCCAGGCTGGAACGTGACCGCCTGCAGGACTCGTGTGCCAGCCCACAGGGGCGCTGGGGACACTGATGGGTGAACGAGTCAGTGTGAGGCCACACCCCGGGGCAGATCCGTGGGGACCAGCCCAGCCACGGCAAACCCTCACCATGAGGAAGGCGGAGTACACGACCCTGCGGGCCGTGGGGATGATCTGCCCTCCGCCCCGGTGCAAGGGCTCCTGAGCAATCACCGCGTCCAGGATCTTGAACTTCACGTTGCGGATCACTGCGAAGGGAGAAATGACAGCCAGTGACCTCAGGGGACGTTCTCTGCCAGCACCAACCACATCTCCAGATGCCCAAATGCCCAGAGCCACCAGCAGTTCTCCTAAATTTAATTCCAGCAGGGAAAGCATGACCACGTCATAACCATGCATATCAGAGAATCATGGAATGATTCGGGTTGGAAGGAGCCTTGAAGCTGATCTAGTCCAACTCCTTGCCATGGGCAGGGACACCTTCCACTAGACCAGGCTGCTCCAAGCCCCACCCAGCCTGGAACACCTGAATGCTTAGAGATGGAACAATTTAACAGATCTCATTATCTCAATTTTCCCACAGGTCCCACTTACATTCATCACAGAGGGGCCCTTCCCTGGTCCCCCATTGGAAGCCCTGAACAATGCTGTCCTTCACTGAGCCCAGCAGAGACTTGTCCACCTAGACAGACAGACAGACAGCTTCAGAGACCACTCCTCATCACAGCCAGTGACACATGTTACCCTGTGTTTAAAAGCCAGTTCCCAGAAGAGCAGCAATGTCCCTGTGTGCCCCCAGCGCCCACCCTCCCTCTCACAGCTCAAGAGCATCAGCACTATATAATTTCTAGAGCACTATAAATTAAGAGTCCACGTGCTGGTGATCCTGAAAGGCAGGGCCATTAGTTGCAAATTTTGGCAATTTGAGGACATTGGCCCAAACAGCAACACCTGAAGAATAACAGGTGACCTGGTAACCAGTGTAGGATCATTGTGGGAAAAGTGCAGCAGGTCTGAGCTGTGGCAAACAATGAGCACCCCAAAGGCACCAGGGCCTTGCTGAAAGTTCTGGGAGGAGTGGGCACCTCCTGGCACCACGGGACAAAGGTCTCACTGAAGAGTGGCCCCCACTCCTCACCTCTGAGGGCAGGGTGTCATCCACCAGGATGTTTGGGCCAGTGGCGTCTGGCCCGAAGGCCCAGATGGAACGGGCAGCCAGCAAATCCCAGTCGTATTTGGTCTGGAAGAATTCACCCAGCTTCTTTCTGATAGAAGAGAAAGGGAAGAAGCTTTAGGAAACAAGAATCCAACCTGCACTCACGATGTATTTACAACCCTGCTCCCTTCAGGCACAAAACAGTCTCAGCCAGGGATGCTCACAGACTGGCTGGCAGGAAAACCAAATCAGGATCCCTGCCTAGAGGCTGCTGCCTGATACTGTGCACCCCGCAGATCCCAGCATTCCTTTTTTCCCCAGTTATTTACTTTTGGCTGGACTCCTGCTCTCCCAGATGGCTCCTACCTGTTCCATGTGATCTGCACCACTTCATTCTCAATGTCCTCCGCCAGTCCCTTCTCCAGGGGCTCAGCAATCATCGTGATCTTGTTCCTGAGGAGAGACAGCCACGATCAGCCACAGTGATGGGAATGGGAGTAACTGGGAAGACCTCAGGGACTGGCAGCCCTGCACTGCAAGAAAGACATTGAGGGGCTGGAGGGTGTCCAGGGAAGGGAACGGAGCTGGGAAGGGGCTGGAGCACCAGGAGGGGCTGAGGGAGCTGGGAAAGGGGCTCAGCCTGGAGAAAAGGAGGCTCAGGGGGCCCTTGTGGCTCTGCACAACTCCCTGACAGCAGGGTGCAGCAGGGGGGGTCAGACTCTGCTCCCAGGGAACAAAGGACAGGATGAGAGGAAGCAGCCTCAAGTTGAGCCAGAGGAGGTTCGGGTGAGATATAAGGGAAAATTTCCACACAGAAAAGGTTGCAAAGGCCTGGCACAGGCTGCCCAGGGCAGTGGTAGAGTCATCATCCCTGGAACTATTCAAAAAACATGTGGATGTGGCACTTGTAGGCATGGTTTAGTGGTGAACATGATGGTGGTGCTGGGTTGACAGTTGGACTTCATTTAGGGTCTTTTCCAACCTTAATAACTCCACGATTCTGCGATTCTCTGACTGCAGCCAGCTTGGATGCAGCTGGGTCAATGAAGCCACTTGCACCCATTGCTGTTCCTGTGTTCTTGTGAACACAGCCCAAGTGCTCAACAACTGCTCTCTGAAGCCTGTTTAGCCTCAGAGGGAGACAGCTGAGGGACAGCCTGGCTCCAGCCCTCCTGTCCCACGTCCAGCCCCTGTCCATGGCTGCAGGAGGGAGCCCATGGGCTAGGCAAAGTGCCTCTGNATGGTGGTGCTGGGTTGACAGCTGGACTTCATTTAGGGTCTTTTCCAACCTTAATAACTCCACGATTCTGCGATTCTCTGACTGCAGCCAGCTTGGATGCAGCTGGGTCAATGAAGCCACTTGCACCCATTGCTGTTCCTGTGTTCTTGTGAACACAGCCCAAGTGCTCAACAACTGCTCTCTGAAGCCTGTTTAGCCTCAGAGGGAGACAGCTGAGGGACAGCCTGGCTCCAGCCCTCCTGTCCCACGTCCAGCCCCTGTCCATGGCTGCAGGAGGGAGCCCATGGGCCAGGCAAAGTGCCTCTGGGGGCTGTGTCTGACACACCAGATGCTGCCTCAGAGAACCCCCCAACACCTGAAACCTGCCGCCAGCACAGGTCATTCCAAGTGCCCAGAAGGTCAAAGCCTGACCTAAGACCAGGAGCAACCTGGTCTGGTGGAAGCTGTCCCTGCCCACAGCAGGGGTTGGAGCTGGATGGTCTTTAAGGTTGCTTCCAATCCAAACCATCCTGTGATTCCATGAAGACTGAACCTCTCTGTTCCCAGAAATAAGGCTGCCAAACATGGCGAGATTGTCTCAGAATAAAGGAAGGCAAGAAGAACCAGAAACCACAGGGGAACACAGGAGAGCCAACTTCAGCAGATCATGATTTCTCTGAAAATTCAGGTATGGGAACATCCTGTGCACAGAGATCTCCACGTTCCCTCCCAGGCCTCCCTCTTCCAACCACATGCACTGTGAGGTGTTGGAGGAGGGAGATGAGAGCAGCTGCAAGGCTCCAGGGCATCACCGGGAAGAACAAATCCAAGATTACGTATGGAGAAGAGAAGAGCTTTTGCTCATGAAATTGTCTGGGGAGTTACTGAAGGCAGAACTGGGCTCTTTGGCACCTGCTCCAGGATCCCAGAACACCTCTCAGAACTGCTGAGGTGTGACACTTAGGTAAAAAGGAGGATGTGGATCTGTCTTTATTCCCTCCATTCTCAGAGCTCCTACACAGCACAGGAACATCCCTGGGATGTGTTCCTGAGGAGTTCAGGTCAATGGGACACTGCTCACTCGGGCATGTGCCACTTGTGTGGACAACAGCCAGTGGGAACAGCCCCCTCAGAGGGGATGGACCCTCCCTCTGCCCACTCCCATGCCCAGCTTGCCCAGGGGCCCTTACTTCTTGTTGGGTGTCTCAGCAAAGCACTTCAGGGAGGATGTTTCCACCACTGTCTCACAGAATGTCACCACTGGATCAGCCACCTACAAAAACATAAGGTTTGTAAGGTTTCCAGTATTTTTTTGTTTGTAAGACTGTTTGAAACCTCAGAACACCTACAAGGAAAAACCTACAAGGAAAAACCGGTTCAACTGGCAGTGTTTTAACCTGCACCGTGTACAAAGCACTGAGGCTGCACAGGCAGCTTCACTAACTCCTTCATTCAAATGAGACAGGAAAACTTAAATCCAATTCCAGGTATGAAAAATTCTGCTCAGTTTATTTATTTGATGCTAGCCAGGCAATGGCTGAAGCACAGGGGAAGGCTGGAATATGGAAAACTCCTCTCCAAGCCAATGTGCAGTCTCTCAGTCCCATTGGTGTGACAGGGAGGCTCTAAGAGGCCCTTTTACACCCTAACAGCCTCTTTTTTTTCACTTTTACAGGAACGTGACAAAATCCATGCTGTATGTTCAGGTAGGTCCATTTTTTCCTCATCCTTCTGAGACAGAGGAACAAATCCCTGTCCAGGGTTTCCAGTGGGAAAAGCCCTCTCTCATTCCCTCACCTTGATGTCAATCTCGGAATACATCTTCCGCAGATCGTGCATGACACAGTCCAGGTACAGCTCTCCTGTTCCCAGGATCACGTGCTCCCCAGACTCTTCCACCTGGAAGAGAAGAGAGGGATCCAGCTGGCAGCCCCTCTGCTCACAGCTCCTGCATTCCAGGCTCCTGCTCAAGCCTGAGGAAGGATCAGCCTTAAATAGGCTTGTTGGAGTCAGAACACCCCAAGGAAAGCTCCCAGAGCCTTTTCCAGGAGGAAGTGCTGCTGGGCTCTGCAGAAAGCTGCTTCCCTGGCACAGCAGGGTGTGAGTTTTTCTGCTGCATTTACACTTTTCTGCTATTTCTACATAATTTATGAGATAACTGAAACAGCATGAAAAGACTCAAAACAAACATAACAACCTATAGTAAAAAGCAAATTATTTTGAAGCTCAGCCCAGAGGCAGCCCCCAGCACGGGCTGGGAACAGCCACACACACAGAGAGTCACAGAACAGTTAAGGCTGGAAGGGACCTCTGGAAATCATCTAACCCAACCACCCCCAGCAGTACCTTGGTTGTGAGTGAGGGGTAGCTCTTGTTGACTTTGCGGAGACCATCCAGCATTTTGGGCAGCTCTGAGGGGTTCACTGGCTCCACAGCTATTTTGATAACAGACGTGGTGTTGAACTTCAAGGGACGGAAGATCTGAGCCTGGAAGCAGAGAGGACAAGGAGCTGAAACTGCATCCCTACATGTCCTCAGGGTAAGACACAGCATGTGAAGCTCTCCTCTTTCCCTCAGCGGCTCTTGTGCCCAGGCACTGTGGCAGATAGGGATTCTTTAGCCTCACTATGGGAGCAGATAGGGATTCTTTAACCCCACCAGGGGAGCTTTTGGGATGCACCCCATCCCCTTGCCTCCCTGGAAGGCTGAGCAATGCCAGCCAGGCACGGTACCTCCTCATTGCCCCGAGGCTCTGTCACGGTCGCCGTCTTCACTATGGGCTGGTCCACGCCCTCGATCAGCACCCAGTTGCCAGCAGGAACCCTGTTCACCTCAATGTGATACCTGAAACACAGGACAGCACCACTGCAGCCTCAGACCTCCCAGTGCCCTCCTCCTCCCTCTCCCTGGCAGCTCTCCCTCCCTCCCTCCCTCCCTCCCAGGCCCTCAGCTGACTCCTCTCCCAGCGAGCACATTGCCAGAGCTTTCCGTACCTCGCAACTGAGATCCAGAGGCGTCCGACGGTGCAGATCTGGGAATCCTCCTCATCTTCCAGGGTGTAGTTTTCCCCAAGGACCTTCACAGGCTGCCCAGCGTGGATGGTGCCACTGAGCACCCTGCCAAAGGCGTGGAACTGGACACCATCATCAGTGCTGTACATTTTGGTTGTGTGACACATCAAGGGACCCTTCCCAGGACACACAGAGAGAGAAATGAGCCTCTTTCAAAACACAGTCAAGAAACAGACACAGACCTGGCAGGACTGGACTTCGATGATCCTTGTGGATCTCTTCCAACTCAGAATATTCTATGATTTGTGGATAAAAGGGATTAATGGGCTGGAATTTAGAAATAATTGCTTTGATTTGCCAAGTCCTTTAGTTCCTGCCACTGGAAGCCCTACATCTCCTTGCCCTGTATGGAAAGCCCTGGAATGACCGTGGTGGACTGTTCTGGAGCTCCTGTCCTTACTCCTGTAGAGCAGCAAATGGGGGCTGGGACAAAGCCATGTGGAGAAATGTCACCTGCTGGCCTGCAAACCTGCTCAGGGCAGAGCACCTGAGCCCCCCCAGATCACAGCTTCCAGTGCCACACGGTCACTCCACACTGCTGATGTGGTGACAGTCACCACTGTGGAGTTTTATGTGGATAATCACAACTCATTAAAAAAAGATATTTAATTTTCTCTGCAGACATCAGAGCAAAAAGTCACAGGCAAATTCCTCACTCAGCTGCCAGCGTTGGTGGCTCCAGACAACTCTGAATGACAGCTCAGCGCAAGCTGTTGGAGGAGGAAGGGTTTGCAGGGCTGGGAGAGGAAAGGTGCTGACTAACTAACACAGAGTTATTTTTATCAGCACCAAGCAGTTTTTTAGAGTTTGGAGAGAGAATCAAACTTCAAGGAAAAGGGACAAAAAGACTGCAAAAGGACACAAAACCACCCTGCAGCTCCCACGTGCTCTGGAGTCCTGACCTAGTCCTGTTCTTCTCTGAACACTGTGAAACAATTCCCTCTCTCCAGGGCTGCCCTGGCAGGCAGCTGAAGCTCCTTGGAGTGAAGAGATTTGTTGCAATGTCGGATGAGAGGTTTCAGAGTGCTGCACGTCAAATCTGTACAGATGGCTGGCTGGGAGGCAGCTGCCCTGGCAGGGCAGGGGGAGCAGGGCCTGTCTGCCTTGGTTTTGCACACTCAGAGCCAACACAGGAGTTTCCTTACGTCAGGGTCGCACTCGCTCATGGCCTCCCCCAGGTCGGAGTCGACGCCGCCGGTGTAGGTGTGCTCGATTTTTGTCTTGGCCCCCACCTTCGGGGAGGGGATGTGCTGCACACACATGTCCACAAAGCCTGCAACAGGAACACTGGGTGAGGACAGGGTTAACCAGTGTGGAGGAAAGAAATGGACTCCATAAACACAAGGCAAAGCCAGGGTGATTGCAGCACCCACAGCAGCAGGGAAGAGGTGAGCAGTGTCCCAGGCTGTCCTATGGGCAAGTGGTCTCACAGTTCAGATTTGGAAAATTGAGCAGGATCTGTGCAAGTTGGCACTCCTTGGCCAAAATATAACCCTCAACTCTTGGTGTGAGGTGGTGGGGATTTAAGGAGGATCGTGGAGGGGAAGGCAAACAGCTTTTACCTGTGAACTCTCCAAAGAACTTCTTGCAGACGAGCCGCAGGAGGGGCCGGATGTTCAGTTTCAATTCCTCCTTGGTCAGGTGGATGCCAAGTTCATCCAGAGTCCTGGGCAGGGTCGTGTCCACATCCCCCACCACCTCCAAGACAACAAGTCCCACTCTCAGGTTCACTATAGGGGTCCCAGTCAGCAACTCCCCAGTGCATCACCACACACCAGTCACCACCCTCAGGGCTCTGGACCTGCACTGCTTTAGAGCTCACACGAGAGCCAGATGGGTCAGATCACAGAATCATGGACTCATTAAGGCTGGAAAAGCTCTCCAAGATCATCGAGGCCAACCATTCCCCCAGCACTGCCAAGGCCACCACTAACCCCTGTCAGTCCCCAAGTGCCACATTCACACGGCTTTTAAATCCCTCCAGGCATGGTGACTGCATCACTGCCCTGGGCAGCTGTGCCAGGACTGGACAACCCTTCGGGGGAAGAAATTTTCCCTCATCTCCAATCTAAACCTCCCCCTGCACAACCTGAGGCCATTTCCTCTTGTCATGTCCCTGTTCCCTGGGAGCAGAGCCTGACCCCCCCGGCTGCCCCCCCCTCTCAGGGCGTTGTAGAAAGCAAGAAGGTCCCCCAGAGCCTCCTCTTCTCCAGGCTGAGCCCCCCCAGCTCCTCCTCATCTGACTTGTGCTCCAAGTGTTTGCTCCAAGTCCAAGCACTGTCACTTGGCTGCTATCAGAGCACATAAGAAGAGCAAGGACTGTTCTATTCACTGCAAATACGGGGCTGCATTTGCAAGAAATAACGATTACTCTGCACCCCCAAGCCCACCCTGTGCAGATCCTGCTGCAGAATGGGACAGGAGAGTCCCACAGACACCAGACCCACCAGCAACCTCCCAGTGCCCAGCCCCAGCTGCTCCTGCCTGGAGCTGTGGGAGGGAGAATGACCACCACAGACCTGAGCCAAGATCTTGTACAGGGGCTCCAGAATGAACTCCACGAAGCTGCGCTGGGAACTGCTCGTCGGGGCCTTTTTGGTGAACTTGCGGCTGTTGGAGACCAGAGAGGTGAGGAGCAAGAACTGCAGCCTGCCAGCACCCCCACACAGCCTCTGCCCCTCCCTGCTTCTCCTCAGTCCCCTGGGAAGCTGTCAGGGACACGTGGGCCAGGCTTACTCCAAATGAAGGCCAGAGGAGCCACTCTGCTCCTGCTTGCAGGATTCAGGAGGAGCATGTGGATTCACACCAGGCAGGAGGCCTGACTCAACCCTTCTCAGATACTGCTCTACCACAGGATCATAGGATCAAGAGTGACCTTGGGTGGTCATCCAGCCCAGATTTTACAGGGAAAGGAGGGAGAACCCCAGGAATAAAGCAACAGACATTGAAGAGGGTTCTTACGTCTTCGGGTTGAAGTAGATATCACCCCAAAGCCGCTTCGCAAACTCCTGGTAATTGATGTCTCCTAAAGGAAAAAGCAAATGAAAAAGTCTTTCAGATGTCACTGCATTTCTCCTAGCTTAGAAATCTTTAATTTTTGTCTTTTAAAACAAGCCTGAGGATTCAATTTAATGAACTGATGCTGATGAGAGAATGCCTCATCCCAATTCTGGGTGAAAGATTAAGCACTGTCCTGGGGAGACCAGGCAGAGATGAGCAGAAAGAGTCCACTGGGGATGTCCCCAGCAGCCCAGGGACACTGCAGATCATGGACTGGCTTCCCAGGAACACTCCAGCTCTCTGCTACTCACAGGGTCAGAGCTGAGGAGTGCTGCAGGAGCCCAGCCACATCTGCTGCACTTCCAAACGGGAATGCTGTGACTGCTGCTGCAGTGTCAAGGTGCTGGAACGGCCTCCACCCCTCGGCCCTGCAGGCTCAGCACCAGCATCTTCTGCCCTGCTGAACATCTCCAGGTTCCTTTCTCTTTCTCAGGAAGCACACAGCCAGTGCTGAAGCACCCACTGCTGAAGGTCCAGTGCAGTGCTGGCTGTCACGGTGAATTTACAAATACCAGGACAGGGTGAGAACCTACAGCAGGTTCCAAACAAGCTTTTGCTGTGGGCAGATGTGTGAGCACAAGGAATTTCCTGGTGGCTGCAGTCTGGACACTTAAGCTGCTCTAACTCCTGTTAGCTGACGTGTGGTGGCTGCACATACAATCCCTGGTGACCAGAATCCAATATTCCCAACTCCAAGCACCCATTCAGCTCCTTCCTGCCCCACCTGGTTGGCATCTCCTGCCAACTGTGCTGTCCTCAGCCCCCCAAGGAGGAGTCTCACCCCAGCAGGCTCTGAGTTAAAGCCGTGACACCCTGGGAGCTCATTTATTGCTCCCAACTCTCAGGACATGTGACAGTCCTGACACCATCAGTCCCTGACCTCTACAACTTCATCCTCCCTCAGGCCAAGTTCTCTGCAAGAGCTGGCCCAGCTGCTTTACAACCTCCTTCTTCCCCTGCTCACGGCTCCTACAGATCCCCAAATTCCCCAGTGGGGGACTTCAAAAACCTGGGCTGTGCAGCTGCTAATGCCAGCACAGAGCCCGCTGCTACACGCAGCAGATTGCCCTGAGTGGGCACCTGGGGAGCAGAAAATTAAATCCAAGCCAGAAAAAGACAGTTTCTTAAAAAAGAAAGAGGGCAAGAGTGCAAAACCTTGTGGGCCAAGCTTGTGCCCAGCTGCAGCTGAGTCTCGGACTTTTGGGAAAAGGCAGGAAGAGTTTAACTGCTTCACTCCTGAGCTGCTGATAAGGAGGCAAAGCACAACGCACACACCTGCCTCAACTGCTTGTTATTTCTGCTTAGGGTACTTGTAAAATCTTGGCTTCTGACTCAAGAAACATTTATCAGGAGAAAATATCTTGCTAAAACTGCTTTTTAACCCCGGAGGCTCAGCTCTGCAGCACCACTCAGCTCCCAGCAATTCCAGAACACAAACACTGGCCATGTGCAGAGGAAGCTGAACTGCTTAGAAAACCTCCACAAGAAAGGTTGGGAAATGAGATGTTGAAGTGAGCCAGGTTTCTGGCTAATCCTCACCATATGTGTCTGCATAAATCTTTGCAAAAGACCCCAGTGTGAAGCAGATGCTGTACTGAGAGCTGGAGAAGCACACGTTCCCCAGAAGGGGAGACAGCACGAGGTTCTCATCGGTGGAATACATGCTGAGAGGAGAAAAATAAAACCAAATCAATGTTATGAACCAAAGAAGACACTTCAACCCACTTCCCACACCCAACAGCAGTATGTGACAGGCAAGGAGCCTGTATTGCCAAAAAGCATCTTTAAACAGGCTGCAGCTTGCTTGCCATCAGAATCTCAGGGTCAGGAACATTTTCTGCCTATAAACTTCAAAGCATTAATGTGCAAAGATTTAAAGATCCTAGAACTAAAAAGTTACCAGCACAAATGCTTCAGATTTTTTATCTGTGAGAATTTTTCTTCCCATGAAAAAGCAGCCAAGTTGGTCAACCAAGTAAGGGAAAAGATAATACAGGGATAGGATTTAATCAAAACAGGTTTAATGAGGTCACAGCCGTGCTAGGCAGGGTGAATTACCCTGTTCCCAAGCTGCCTGATGCCAGCACACACTGAACAGAGACATGCCAGAGAGTTTGTGTGCAAATCCACGCACATTTGAAGGGCAGAATGCTGTCAAAAGATCCCTGGATGCAGAAGAACCCCCAGAAACGATGCATAGCTACCAAGATGTCCCTTCCTTCTCTGAGCGTGGATGGCAAGGAGATCTGACTGTGTCAGTATCATAATTCTTGTTTAGGAGTTGGGACAGTAAATCTGCTTTTAGCTTTGTAGCAAGTATTTCGGAGCTTTGAGACATCTCAACCTCCAATTTGGGATACAACCTGGATAATTTCAGCATATTTGAGACATTTGGGAGCACAAATTCCCTGCTCTGGTCACATTTCCACCTTCTCTACTTTTTAATGGAGGAAAAATGAAATGGGGCAGGGGAAATGAAATCCCCTGGAGCTTGCCATGAAGAGCCAATCCTGCTTAATTCAATGTATTGGCTGAGATGAACTTCCAGTGGTTCTTCCTGGCACATTTTCTATGATTCAACACATCAAGAGACAAACTGAAGAGTTTACAGGCACATGCAGGGCTCACCGAGAGCCATGGGACAGGGACAGCAAGCACTAACAATGCATCACCCCAAGCACCCTCACCTGATCAGCCCATTAACTTCATCTACGATGTGTCTGAGTTTGTAATAAGCATCTGTGGGGGGCAGTTTCAGCTCCAGGATGAGTCTGTCGATCTTGTTGATGCACACGGTCACTGCCAGCCTCTCCTGCACCGCGTGCTTGATCAACCTCTCCGTGTTCAGCATCACCTGCGGGGAACAGCGAGCTCAGAGCCCCAGGAAAGCCTCCACAAAATGCTATCTGGGGCGTGAGAGGCAACCAGTGACCCTTACTCTGCTGCCAGGCTGCAGAAAAGCCCAAGCTCAGCAACCAGCAATCAGCTAATCCTCCTGAAATTCAGCAATAGGTGCTAACCCAACCAAATTCCTCAAATCCAACCCTGTGGACATCTCTGATATAAATAACCTGCTCAGTTTTAGGTATCAGGGGGATGGAGATGCACACAAGTCAGATAATCATCCTACGGGCCACAGCATCACATCAGCCTGGACAGGGCAGCCAGAGGCTTGGCTGCCTGTTTGGATGGAAAACACCCTCGCTTCCCAAACCGTCCTCCAAAAGCCCTTCACCCCAGAAAGCTGAACCCACCCCAGGCCTTCATGCTAAGGCAGGAGCAAAGACTCCAGAGGGAGGGATGTAACCCCCCCCAGGGGAACGTGGCACTCACCCCCTCGGCCGCGTCGATGAAGAGCACGACGCCATCCGAGATGCGAAGGCCGGCTGTCACCTCGTCAGAAAAATTCACGTGACCTTCAAAACCACACAGAGGTGGGCAGTGAGAAGCACAGCGAGCCCTGGTGCAGCAGCAGCAGCACACAGGGTGGGAAGCTGTGGGGCTCTGCAGATCCCTCTGGTTGCTGGTACCCAGAGAGGCAGAACGGAGATGGTTCCTCCTCAGGCAGGGACCTGGGAGCGGCTGCCAGAGCTCCCCAGGGGGATTCAGCTTCAGCTCTAACGCTATTTCTTGAGAACGCACACAACAACGTGTTTAACAGGCACTTTTCCTCACATTTGTGACTGTTTTTCTCACAGCTCTGTGCAAGTACTTCAGGAAAAAGGAGGAAGATTTCTTCTCAAAGACAACAGATGCTTCTCCCTCCAGCCTCCTCCTGCGCTCCAACCTCCCTCATCCTGAGCTGTAGCTCAGCAGATGTGTCCCAAGACCCTCTTTCCTAACGTTTCTTACAAGCTGATCTGTGATTATGTTCCCTTCACAGGAGCCTGTCAGAGGCCTGAGGGACTTGCTGAGTCTCACTGTGGGGCAACACCATTTGTGCAAAGCAGGGTCCCCCCGCACATGGCAATACCTGGGAAAGGAAATTCTACCTGTGCTGCTTGACTGAAACACCTCTTCAGCCTCACCAGCCCTCAATTAGGCCAGCTAATCACAAACATGAGCCTGACTTGTCCCTGCCCATGGCAGGGGCTTGGAACTAGATGGATGTTAAGGTCCCTTCACGCCAAACCATCCTGGGTGATTATGGGTCAGTACTGCTGGAAGTGACTTCACAGGAATGAACTCAGCTGAAGGCTCAGAACTAGGCTGGAATCAGCTATAAAAAGCACAGAACAAAGCTAAGTGCTTCCCAGAGCAGGATTTTCAGGGTTGCACAATCACCTGGAGTGTCAATGATGTTGAAGAGGAAGGACTTTCCTTTGGTGTCTGGCAGAACAATTGTCACTGGGGTGCTCTTGATCCCCACCCCCCTCTGAAACACAGGAAACCAGGATTACAGGTAAAGAAAAAATAAATAAAAAGACCACCACATACAGATGCAGAAGATCAAGGAAAAAAATCAGAAATATGGAAAGAATTAAACATCCATCCAGGACATCCTGGAAGAGAGTAACAACCTCAGATCACTGAAGTACCCAGCCCAGCTCTCCCATCCACACTGGCCACACTGGTGAGCCACCACTGCACCCTCCACACCTGATTTCAGCTGAGGAGGTACTACAGGCAATACCTGAGACAGACTGTGGGTGTCTGTTTGTGCTTTCACCCTCTGCAGCCACCAAGTTATACCCCAAAGCACAAGATTTGATCACACAGAGTATAAAGTAGAGCATTAAGAGAAAAAAAAATGCTTCAAAGGATTGTTCTGATCATGACACAAAATAACATTCCCACTCATGCCCAACCACATGGAGTCAGAGCTGAGGAAAACAAGGAGAAATGTATTTATTTTGAAATAGTTTTTTTTTCCTCATCTACCACTGCTGCAAACCCCTTCCTCCTCTTTCTCTCAAAGGAAGTAAGAATTACCCCCAGACTGGGGTGACTCTGCCATAGATTTAACATTACACAGTTTATAAAAACACACATGGAGATGAGGGAAGGAAGTTAGATCAGGAATCTTCCTGAGGCAAACAAGAGGAGCAGATTGTTTTATTGAAAAAGAAAATAACCAAAATGTGGAAAGCACAGAAAGGCGTTAAAATGGACAAGGAAACTGCCTACAAGAACTGTGAGTAAAGCATGAGACAACTGGATAAAATCACTCCAAGACCACTCACCTCCTGCTCTGTGAACAATATATCAGTGTAGCAGAGCTGCAAAGGCAAAACAAAAATCAGAGTCTCACATTTCGGTATCAGATATTCAGTCTGAAGCAGGACACAGTAACTCTGACATGTCACTAAGGTGACAAGTAAGTGACAGAAGCAGAGTTAGGACTGAGCTCTGGCTACCCAATCCTACATTCCAGTCACTGAACCACCCTGTCCCCATGCACAGTCACCCTCCCTCAGGGTGTAAAAGCCAGCCCGTGTTCCCCAGGGCAGGAATACCCCAGGAGCTCACTCACATCCTGGTCGTAGCGCTTCCGGATTTCCGGGTGTGTCTGTTCTATCAGGCAGTCAACAAAACACGTCTGGAAAAGAGCAGAGAAAGGAGGTGCCTCCCTTCAGACAGACACAAACACAGCCCCATCCCTCCACACTGAGCAGGTCATTGTGAAACCTACAAATTCCACCTACAAAAAAATCTACACATTTCACAAGGAAATGTAGTGCCAGGACAAGGGGGAATGGCCTTAAGCTCGAGGAGGACAAGAAATTCCTCCCTGTGAGGGTGGGGAGGCCCTGGCACAGGGTGCCCAGAGAAGCTGAGGCTGCCCCAGCCCTGGAAGAGTCCAAGGCCAGGTTGGATGGGGCTTGGAGCAACCTGGGATAATGGAAGGTGTCCCTGCCCATAGCAGGGGGTGGCACTGGATGGGTTTTAAGGTCCTTCCAACCCCATCCACCCTTGGATTCTATAAATAAGTGCATGAGCAGGAGGAGCAGAAGGTGCTGCTGCAGAGGACCAGGGGCCAGGAGGGCTGGCAAAGCAAACAGACAGGTCACCATCACCACTCCTGTATTTTGGATACTCCCAGTACCTTGCCGTGGTGAAGGTGCCCACACAGAGTCACATTCCGGATCAGCTCCGAGTTATCCATCAGATCTGCCAGGAAACTGCAGGAACGAAACACAAAAGACTGTTGGAGGCTTCTGCTGTGTCTAAGAAAAGCAGGTGCCTCTTCAGCTACACATTCTATCCAAGGTGCCCCCTGAATCCTCGCCAAACTTTTATCCTGCCAATGCCCTGCGGAGGAAGAATCCCACTTTCCAGATGGGGAGGACAAGAGAGTTGGAGTCCCAGACAGATGGCAGTGGGTGGGAGGATACAGAGCTGGTAAAGCTGCCAGCAATGGAATATTATTGAATATTTTTCTTCTCTTCTAGTCAGTACTGGAGCAAAAGTCACATCCATGTTCTCAGATGATGAAGCACTTCCACTCAAACCATGGCAGGCAGTCAGGTAAACCATGGTGCTGGATAACAAGCACCCCATGGAGCTTTGAAAGCAGCCAGGGTTCCACAGACCATTAATTCTGATTTTCAAGTCTTAAAACAATGACATTTCAGGGACTCAAGAAATTAAGTCTTTTTCAAATCAGCAGCTGAGCTGGGTAATGATGAGCTGGTCACTTCTGGATGGATGCTGGCCAAAAGATAATTGAGATCCTAAATTACCACCCCTAAAAAATAATGGGAGGCTATAAAACATGCAGCCACTGCCAGAGGCCTGCAGAGAATAAATGCTGTCAAATAATCTCCTTTTTAAACAAATTAAATTTTCACTGATGCAATAGACTTCTTAATGTAAAACGTTTTGATTAAGAACTAAAAAATACAGCAATCAATACTAACCTCGATTAAAACCTTCCTAATTGGTCTGAAAATAAGGCTAAATGGGAAATCAATACCGAGCTTGCAGGTTTCTGGCTACATCCCACAAGGAATTTCTCTTGGCCCCATCTTAACCATTTATATCAACAAACAGGAGGAAAAGGAATTAATTACAAATGGAATGAGCAGAGCGTACAGGGATCGGGAAGTGGTGGATAATGCAGAGCCCAGGTCAGTGACTGAGCCAAAGCAAGGGCTGAGAAAAACCAGCCCCAGCAGCTCTTGGGCTCTGCTCCAGCTCTGCTGAACCCCCCCAGGCAGCTGAGGGATCCCTGACTGAACAGCAGCTCCAGGAACATCCTGGCCCCTCTGGAAAACACGAGGCTGCTGGGTGCCAGGCACAGGGACTGCTCACCACCAGGGACCTGCTGCTCAGCCACACCTGGTCCTGGGATCTACACCTGGAGATGAACATTTAAAACTGGGAAAAGCCCTGACTGGCCATGAAGTGGTGAGTGGAGAGATGAGCCCAAGGAGACTCCCACAGCTCCATCTGCTCATGCCAAAGAGAGACAACACACACACACTGCACGCACGGGGACACGGACCCTCCGCCCACCACAACGTGCAGACGCTGCTGCCAACATCAGACTTTGAACAGCAAAAGCAAATGATGGTTTTTATTCCACAGAAAACTCGTGTGAGATATTACATCTCCAATTTTAAATGCATTTGGATTTTTTTTTTCCAGGAGGTTTTTTCCCAGCTCTGGTGTCCAAGAAGCTGCTTTGGGGCACAACCCATAGACCCGCCCAGCACAGCTGCAGTGTCCTGCTGACTGCACAGCTCTCTGCACTCACCCAGCAGCATAAAAATTCCCAATGGAAACTGGAATGGATGGGACCTAATCTGAGACTGGGATCAACCCAAAATATCCCAATACGATGTCTGCTACACACTGACCATGTGAAAATTTACCAGGTTGGCCAGAGAAGCTGTGGCTGCCCCCGGATCCCTGGAAGTGTCCAAGGCCAGGTTGCACAGGGCTTGGAGCACCCTGGGACAGTGGAAGGTGTCCCTGCCCATGGCAGGGGGTGGCACTGGATGGGTTTTAAGGTCCCTTCCAACCCAAACCATTCCAAGAACGTTTCCTGAGCCATGAGCTGTTGCTATGGAGCTTTATCTCAGCCCCTGAGGTGAGATTCTCCTTTTGTGTCCGACCCTGCCCTGTGCTGCTGGGGGGAGGGAAAATGCCTGTGAAATGGCTTGTCCTGCACCTCTTCTTGTTTTGGGTTCAGAACCTGGGACTTGGGTGCTCTCAGGTCCGTGCTGGGGTCAGTAAGGCAGCAAGTCAGAGCCCCCAAATCTGCCTCCCCCCAGCTCCACACTCACTCCATTTCATAGACAGTGACCGGCAGCGTCTGCTCCATCAGGGAGAACTTCTTGGTTTTCACAGGTTTAATAATGGGCTCTGAAACAAGAGAAAGAACAACAAACTGTTCCCAGAGCCCCTGAACCAGCAGGGTCAGAAGTGGCCCCAAGGAATGGGGAGTTTTGCTGACAACCCCTCAATTTTCCAGCTGACAGCTTCTCTCAGCTGCAGGGTCACTGCAGGGCCCTTCCAGCTGAACCATTCCAGTATACAGGGGTCAAAGGAGATGACTTAAATGCATTTACTTTTTCCTTAAAGAGCTTTCCAGTCTCTGCTGATTCCTGCTCTTCCAAAGACACGTTTGTTTGGATTTGCAAAAATCACAAGTGCCCAAATCTGCACACACGAGGCAGAGTTCCTGAGGCTATGAGGGGACTCCAAAGGGGTAGGACAGAAGGGAATATTATTTCCCCTTTCCAAGGATCCATTAAAAGCCTTCTCCTCCCTCCACACCCTCTCACAGCTCCCTGCCCACTCACCAGTGAGGGGCTGTGTGTCCTCCTCCTGCACGATGGTCTCCACCTCAGGCCCATAGACCTCCTCTGCTGTGGGGTAGTACTTCTTGTCCTCATGCAGCACCACCTCCATCCCGGGGTGCTCCTCGTCGTGCTCCCCCATGTCATCATCATCATCATCATCCTCCAGCTGCAACCAAGGCTCACCCTCAGCTGCTGTGGAGCCACCCGAGGGGACAGGCCTGGGGTCACCCCCGAGCGAGGGACCCCCAGTGCAGCCCCAGCATCCACAGAGGTGCCCTGGGAGCAGCTCCTGGATGGGCAGCACGGCTCTTCCCACAGCACCCGGATCAGTAACAGCCCCTGGGCTTGCAGGGACACCGGCACAGGCAGCGCCTCACACACACAACAACCACACACAGCACAACACAACGACACCACCCGGGTAACACAGCCCCCACCCCACACAGACCAGCGGGAGATGGGAAGGGGCTCCCTCGTTTCCCCCGTGGGGCAGCCCCTCTGCTCCCCCCTGCCCTCCTCCCGCGAGGATCCAGCTCCCTGCTGCAGCCTCAGCTCCCTCCCGAGGGGCTGCTGAAGGGACACGGACCCCCCATGGGACTGACACCAAAACCAGCCAAACACAGCCCGAGCCGCAGGAACTCCCCGTTCCCACCGCGATTACAGCAGGAACTTTGTCTTTCCCTTTACCCCAAGAACAGATTTTGTCAATTCTTTAAACACCAAACCCACCCCGACCCGCGGGATTCAGACCCCAGCACTGCCCAGCGTCACCAGAGCCCGCACGGGGCAGGAGCAGCCGCGGGGTCCGTCCCCACTCAGGGTCCGGGGCAGGACGAGCCCCGCCGGCTCCGGGGGTCGCTGCCCCTCCTCCCCTCCACCCCACTCACCTCGTCCAGGTCTTTGGACTCTCGGCCCAGCTCGTCGTCGTCATCGTCCGAGTCCAACTCGGGCCCGATGTAGTTCCCAAACTCGTCGTACAGGTCGGTGTCCATGCTGGGGGGCGGGAAGAGGGTCGGTGGGGGCGCAGAGACCGGGGGCCGCTGACCGAACGCCCTCAGGGATCGCGGCCGTGCCGCAC
>VZTH01019000.1:2574-58659 GCA_013397815.1 Aleadryas rufinucha
ATCCCATCCCATCCCATCCCATCCCATCCCCACCAGGTCACTCACTGGGCCACGCTGATGAACCCAAGGTGGGACACAGGGACATCTCCATGGGACGTCTCTACAGGATGAGCACCTGGACTTCTGCTCCTGTCCTGGCCCTCTTGGCTCTCCGGGCTGTCCGTGCCTCTTCCAGAAGTTGCAGGGATGAAGTGAGGAAGGACAGTGATGCCACCCACCCCCCCGAGCTCCCAGGGCCTCTGAGAGCCACCAGCCCCGGTGGCCACCACCCCTGTCCCACAGAACTGCTCCCTGTTTCACCTTCACGGGCCACCGCTCACGGTCCCTGGTGGGAGCAGCCGCTCTCTCTTCACTCCAGCCCAGCCTGAGCCCACCCTGCCCTCCAGGACAGCCCTGGGGACACGGAGCTCATCCCCAGGACACCCCTGCCAGGGCTGACCCCGCACACCCCGAGCCCTTGCCAAGGGCAGGACTTGGCTTTAATGTGCATGATCCCCCTTTTTATTATTTATCAGTAAAGTGTAATTACTGCTTCCTTCACGAGCCTTAATTAAAGATGAGAAACAATCCTGACAAGTCAATTAGATTTTTTTTTCCTTGGTCTCCATTAAATTAAGACTCAAGTGTTACTGGAAGTGTTTCATATCACAACACATTTAACTGAAGGCTGCTTCGTCATAAATAAATCACTGAAGACAAAGCAGCAACTTTTCCTGAAGGCTCTTCTTACAACAGGATTTCATTTTCCAGCTGGGAAGTGCCCTGGGACGCTTTTCCCTCCACACCACCTTCTCCTGCACTGGGGCAGGTCCCTCAGAAGCTGTGGGCAGCCACGTGGCCGGGAAACCCTGACCTGTCCGAGATCTCCAGGGGGACACCAACAGCAAAGCTCTGGAAGCACAAGGCTGTGCTTTCCCCCATCTGTGCCTTGAGGTTTTTGTAGGAACCTGGCCCTGCAAATCCACTCCCAAAAATACCCTTTAAAAGACAGGGCTCAGAGAGAGGCTTCTTCTGCACCTCAGGGCTCGCCACATCACAGCTCCCAGCTCAGGGCCAGGAAAGAACTCCAGAGGCCATCACAAATTTGGAACATTTATTTATGCAACTGATTTTCTTAAAAGGAAAGAAAGCCAAAAATAATAATAATATTATAACAAAACAATTAAAAAAACAGTTAACAACAGCTGGATGTGCGTGGTACAAGCCACATCAGACGTGTCCCTCCCTCGGTCCCACTGCTCTGTCCCCTCCGTGGTGGAGCTGCCTCATGGTCCCAAGTCCCTTTGGCAGCAGCTCTGGGATGCTGCATATAGACAAAATGGTTCCAATTTGGTGTTTTTCTTGGGTTTTAATTTTTTTCCTCTTTTTTTTTTTGTTGTTTTGTTTTTATTAAAAAAAAAAAAAAGCACCACTCCAATCTGTAATACCAATAAACATTATTCATCTTAAGAACAGTATTTATATTTTTATATATAGATTTCTATATATATATTTCTATGTACAGGATGTCCTTGCCTCGTATCAGAGGAGCATCTCAGTAGGAGCTGGAGATGGGTTGGGTTTTACAGCACTTGGATTTCAAAGTCTGCCCTTCACCAGAGATGCCCTAAAAACACAGAGACACCCAGCAAGGAGGTATCAAAATAAAATAAAAAGGAAAAAACCTTGATTTTAAAACATATATACAGCTCCTCCAGTCTCTGTAGGACTAACTGGGGTTTCAGTTTTCCTCCTTTTCCTCCTTCTGGCAATACTTTACCTGCGGAGCCCTGTGGGACGCTCCCTCCCTCTGGACCGCAGGGAGGACGTGGGTGGCCCGGGCAGCAGCACCCCTCC
Organism: Aleadryas rufinucha; assembly: GCA_013397815.1. Classification (NCBI taxonomy): domain Eukaryota; kingdom Metazoa; phylum Chordata; class Aves; order Passeriformes; genus Aleadryas; species Aleadryas rufinucha. The sequence goes on from VZTH01019000.1 coordinate 4,411, forward strand.
AGTTCCTAGGGCTGAACAGCCCCCAAACCATCCCATTCCCAGGGATTTCGGAGGCTCAGCTCAGCCATTTTCACACAAAACCAAACGATTTCTGCACCTTTCTGCAGCCACCATGCAGCACCTTCCCCAGGACAGCACGGACAGGTCTGTGGAGAGGTGGGGGCTGGGAAAAGGACACTGGTTTATCCCAGTGTGAGTACTGGTGTAGCCGGGTACTGGTGTAGCCGGGTACTGGTGTAGCCGGGTACTGGTGTAGCCGGGTACTGGACCATCTGGGGGTAAAACGGACCTTTTGGTGACGAGACAGAATGGGCACACGGCAGGTGAGGCAGCAGGGAGGGAAAGAAGGAAGGAATGGTGTCAAATAGCCCTTGGAATAAGTTATTGTCAGGCTGTGAATTCCTCCGGGAGGGGCTGGGAGAGCCGAGGGGCTGGGACGCTGCTGGAATCCCATCACCACCACCATTGTCCAAGGGGACAGAGGGCAGGGGTGGCTCCTCCTGCTCTCCTTCACCCTCGGCAGGCAGATGGAAACAGCTCCTGGGTTTGCTCCTCCGGGACACGGCCATTTCAGCTGTGCAGCCCTCCTGATTCCCTGGGGAGAATTCCCTGGGCGAGGGGAGCCCCAGCTGCAGGCAGGGCGGGCGGGGAAGCTGCCCCTGCCCTGGGGAGGTGGGGCTGGAGGATGGGGGAACACGGACGGGGCTGAAGGATGGCAGATGGATGAAGGACAGGGCTGCACACAGGAAACCTCCAGCACCTGGAGGACAGTTTCTCATCGGCTCTGCTCCATCCCCCCCAGAAGTGATGGTGAAGGGTTCTGCCTGGCCCTCAGGACAGAACCAACCTCCCCTCAGCTCCCCAGGCAGACCCCAGACCTGGATCCCTCTGGCTGCACCTTCCCAAGGCCGTTTATTCTATTACAACAAGGCTGAGAGCAGAACCCCTGTAATTTCCACACCACCAGATGGAAAAAGTGCCATTTCACACCCACCTGCAGCAGGATGGAGCTACAAGAACCAGGTACCTTCAGCCGCCAGCCCTGGGGGCAACAGGGCTGTGGGGCCTGGCCCCGGTCAGCCCCGACGCACGGCCACGGCTTCGGCACGGCTCAGCCCAAGCCAACACCACCCCAAAACCAACCCTCCCACCCCACCAGGCCCAGCAAAAGCCAAGAGCATCAACGGGGCTGGCGTCCAGGAAGTGCTTGGGACGGACCCGAATTTTGAGGATTTTGCTTCAAATGCAGTGACACACAAGGGGTTAAAACCAGACCCAGCCCAGTGCCTGTGGGACACCAGGAGGAATTCACTGCTACAGAGGGAGAGGCAGGTGTGGAGACTCTGGGGAGCCATCCCCTCAGAAGCTCTGCAGAAGCAGCAGGAGGGTCCGGGTCGGTCCCTGCAGAGGGACATGGCCTGGCCAGTGCCCCCCCTGCCTCCCACCCCTCACCCCTGCCTGTCCAGGGCTGGATACACAACGGGGCAGAACTCACACAACTAAAACAAGTGAGGATCAAACTCATGGCACGAACGGGCAGAAACTCAAGAGCTGCTGGGGGCTCTTTGCTCTGGCTCAGAGCGAGTCCCACCGAGGGAAAACCTCCAGCAGCCTCCAGGCTCCTCCAGGAGCAGCTCCAATGCCTCACACAACAGAACATCTCCCAGTATCCATCCTTCCCTGCTGGGGAACAGCCTCGGCTCCTTCTGGCTCCTCTTCCTCGCCTCCCTGGCCTCCTCTCCAGCGGCTCCAGAGCCCCACCAGCACCGCAGGGCCTCACCCTGCACACACCAACCCCAGGCTGTGACTCCACGGGACGGGATGAGTTGTGGGATCCACACGTAGGAGGAAAGATGGAGAGCGGAGGATGAAGATGGAGAGCAGCCAACACATCCCCACGTCCGTTCGTTTTCTGGATCTGAAGGGTTTCCCACTGGGTCCTTTGCTGTTTCCCTCCCCGCCCTGAGCAGGGACGCAGCATCCAGCTGGGAAGCACGGCTGGCACGGCCCCTGCCCCGCCCTTGGTGCCCCTCTCGTGGCCAGGTGCTATCTGGTCTCCAGGGACTCCAGGTATTCCAGTGCTATGTCGTAGCAAAAATGGTACTGCTCCTGTTCGAGGAGAGAAGAGGGGGTGTTACGATGCCGAGGGAATTTCCCAAAGGTATCCCTGTCTGAGGAAAAGCACATGCCAACAGCCCTAAGGAAACACCTGTCAGCCTCTCGGGGCCCCGTGACAGTCCTGCTGAAGGCACAGCCAGGGAAAACCCCACTCTTGGCCAATGACAGCCCCTGCTGGGGCAGGGGATGGTGCCCCAGACCCCATGGCCCCACACGTGCTGAGATCCAGCACTCTGGGGACACACGGCACCTCCACCCGCCCTGAGGGAGGGACCAGGACTGCAACATCCCCTTCCTGTGAAAATGCCTTTATTCCCCACACCAGGTACAACCAGCACTGGGGGTTCAGCGGCCTCATCACCTCAGTGACTGACAGGTGTCAATCAAATGGTGGCAGAGCCCTGGGAACGATGGAGTCTGGGGTCAAAGGTGTCCAAAATAAAACCTTAGGCAGGAAATCGAGGAGTTTTTGTTTCTGAGTTCAGCAGAGACTGGAAAAGGGGAGAGCACCCAGGCAAACATCCCTGGTTGGAGTGGATGAGATGTCCTGCCCTGGCTGCCAGGACGTTCCTTTATCACAAATTCTCTTGCTCAGCAGGACCGGGCTCGCTCTCCCACCTTTTCCTGCAACATCCAGGGATGGTGTCAGCATCCTCCCACCCCTCACTCCCCCTCAGCTGCGTGAAGGGAAAGCCCAGAGTGGCTGACTCCTGGTTTTGTAACAAAAATCCCTGAACTGGGGCTTGTGAGGGCAGACTCATCCATCCCTGTGCTCCTCTCCATGACCTGTTCCCATGCTCTGCTGCCCTTGTACAAACCACAGAACAGGAACCTTGGGAGAGCTCTGGCCGGGGCAGGGCCCAGCCCCAGGAGATGCTGCTCCAGTGAGCAAAACCGGCCAGAGTGGGGGAAAATAAATAAATAAATCCAAATAAATCAGGATTTTGGTGCTGCTACAAGCGCTGGGACATCAGGTGGGAGCACTCTGGGTGTGACAGCAGGGAGGGAGAGGGGAGAGCTCATCTCCCCAAATCCCAGCTGCAGGACAGGGATTGGAGCCGGAGCACCGGCACGAAAATCCCGTTATCCCACAGGGTGGGCGGCTCCGGGACCCCAGGTGGGAGCGGGCAGAGGGGGAGAAGGACTTCAAAGCGAGGAGGCTGCGGCAGCCCAGATTGAAAGCACATAATGCCTTCTGGATTAAGGAAAGGGATTGTTTTCATTTATCATCATATAAAAATAACCCCTGGGGAAAATGGAGGGGGAAGAGGCACAGGCAGCGGGAAGTGCTCTCCGCTGGGCTGAGCTCCTCACACCAGGCACGGATCCGGCCTCCCGGTGACTCCGGGAGATTGAGATTCCCAGAATAGCCGGTTCAGGTTCATTTGAGGCGGGAGGAGGCTCATGTCCTGATGGGAAATGTTGCCTTTTTTTAATACCTTTGCAATTTAGCCCAATGGGTCTGGTGGCTTCACGCTTGTCACATCATCTTTCCATTATGTGCATGCCTCCCCCTGCTCCCCTCCCTCACCTTCTCCTCCGCTTTTAATTCCTAATGCAAATCACATCCCCTCCTCAAAACCATTTCATTTTGCAACTTAGGGATTTTATAAGCCAAACAGGGTAAACATTTCCAGCTGACTTGCTTTTAAAACATCATGAGGCACCTGGATCCCTCCACCACAAGGACAGACACGTGCCTGCTCCCTCCCCCTTCCATCATCGGGGCCTGAATTAGGGCCGGGGCTCTTTGGCCTGACCTGCTGCCAGCTCCAGCCTCCTCCTCAGGACTCATCACTCCATTGCTGCTCCCCACAGCTTGTCCACCCATTCACTTCACTCCAAATGCTCATTCCGTTTTGTATTTCCGACAGGAATTTATCTGACTCCACACCAGAGCTGCTCCCAACGCCACAAACCTTCCAAAGAATCCCAGCTGCATCCCGTGGGTTAATGTGACTCTGCCTTATGACTCCTGGGGAGGATTCCCAACAGCCCCAGCACAGACTCCGAGGTCATGCTGGCACAGCAGGATGAAGACAAGCCCAAGGCTGCTCTGAGGAGCTGCCTCACTTCCCAGCCCATCCCAGCACGGTGCTGGTGTGAGGATGCCCATGACGCTCATCAGCATTTGGGGTGGAAAAGGCAGTGTTTTGGGAGGTGAGCATCCCCAGCACCTCTCCTCCGTGCCAGGACCAGCAGCCAGGGTGGACAGGGAGGATCTGGTGCTTACCAAGGTCTCCACCATATTTGGTTTGTAGTTGCGGAGGGTCTTGGCAGCGAAGAAGACATCTGCCATGTTGTGACACTTGATCATCTCCAGGATCATGGTGGAGGCGCAGAAGGTGCCGCTCCGGCCACCCCCATTCCTGGTGGGACAAACACACGTGTCGGGGTGAGGAGGTGGCATCAGAGCCCCTTCCTGCTCCCTCCAAGTCTCCCTTTCTCCATCCGACCCTGCATTCCAGGGGATGTCCCAGAGCAGGGCCCTGTACCCAAAATGGGGACCTGAACCCACCCCACGGGGCGGCAGGACAATGATCCTGCCTTCCAACCCTCACAAGAGCATGGAAACACCTTTCTGGGCCACCAAGGCTGGATCTTGGACATCTGGGCTCAGCTCCTAGCCCTGCCATGGATCAACTCCTCGTGTGACCTTGGGGACGCTGCCATGTCCCAGAGGTGACCCTGGGCTGGTGACAGGGTGCTGCTGCTGCCTGAAGGAACCGTCCCACGTTTCACCCAGAGCACTGGGAGCCTCCCCAAAGCCTGGCTGAACCCCTGTTCCCACACCACCACACCTGAACCCCGGCAGCAACGGGAACAGGGGAGAGGAAGAGAGAACATGATGCCAGAGCTTTATAAAGAGTGTTCTCAAATTATCCTTCAGCTAACGAAGATGGACAAGGCTGTAATTAGTTTTTGATTAAAGGCTCTCCTGCTGTCTCTCCCCATCTGTGAACGTGCTGGGTCCCATCCGAGGGGAGCACACTCGGTGTCTGAGCCAATCCCCCCGAGAGGAGGGGGATGGAGACCATCCAAGGCTGGACAGGGCTTGGAGCAACCTGGTCTAGTACAGGGCGTCTCTCCCACGGGAACGAGATGAGCTCTAAGGTCCCTTCCCAGCCATGATTCTCTGTCCCCCCCTCCCCCAATGAGCAGCAAGTGATGGGGGTGGCACAGCTCCTGCCCCGTCCCTTCGGAGCCCGTTACCCACACAGGATGTGGGGACAGGGCTGGGACCTCTGCCAAGAGTCGGGGCCAGCACAAAGGGCAGGTTGGTGTCACCCCTGCTGAGCATCCACCTCCCACAGGAGGTGACCACAGGGTGCCTCACCCAAAGCCCCTGTTGTGGCAGAGGCAGCCCCATGTGGGGACAAAGTCACCCCAGTGAGGGCTTTGTGGAGGATCTCCAGGCAGAGCTGTGGACAGGGAACCTGGAGGCCTTTCTGCCCCAGCAGAGCCTGCTCCTCCCCAGCTGACACTCACAAGCAGTGCACCACAGTCCTGCCATCACCACTTTCCTTCTGCCACCTCTCCACCTGAGCCAGGAGGTGCAGGAAGGACTTCTTGGAGTCCGGGGTGTCTCGATAGGCTGACCAGCGCAGGTACTGGAAATGCCGGACCATCAGGTGCCCCTCCTGCAACTGGAAAAGCAAAACTCATCAGCTGGAACCCATGGGCTGCCCTCATTTGCCTCCACTGGAGGTTGGACGGAGGGCAGGAGGGGTTTGCCATGCATGGACAGTAGAGGCAGAGAGGAAAACCCTTTCCTGCTGCTTTCACATGGATGATTCAGCCCCCTCCTCCAGCTCACAGTGGTTCCACCACCCCATCCTGCCCAGGAGAAGCCCCACTGACATGGTTTATCCAACCCCACAGCATCTTGGGTTGTCTCTGTATCCCCCAAAACCTGCTCCCAGGCCCCTGAGCCTCCCCAGGGCTTCTCCATCACACCCTTCCCTTTGCATGCCGAAGATCCACAGGATGTAGCTCTGTCGTGCTCGCTGGAAACCAGGAGGCTGCTGAGAAGCTGCCACGGAGGCGGGAGCTTAATACCTGGTAATCTGGTTAGTCTGGAAACCTAATCTGGTTAGCTGGATCCAGGAGCAGGATTACATCCATGGAGCTCAACGGGCTTGAGCCAGGCAGATGTGGGGCTCCTGCTCAGGAGCACCCAGAGCATCCCGAGCACGGGATGGGATGAGACCACGCTCACCCCCTCCAGACACAGCCTGGGGCTCACAGCTCTTGTGGGGAGCACGTGGAGGAGAAAGGGGGGTCAGCCACAGATGGGGGGTCAGGCACAGATGGGGGACACTCAGCTCTAGAGGGCTCCATCCCCCCAATTTCAGTGGGATGAGTGGCAGCCCTTCTCCACCCAGCAGGACCAGGTGTTCCTGTGGGGGAGTCGGTGTTCCTGGGAACTGGGGGCATTCGGGGCCCACTCCAACCTGCACACCCCAAACAGGGGAATTTCTGAACCTTTTTGGGAGCTCTGATGTGAGCTGGTGATGTGCCTGTGATGGGCTGACCACCCCAGGCTCCAGTTTTTGCTTCCAGCTGGAAGCCAGGAAGGCAGAGGGGGAAGAGGAAACAAATAAATGGAATTAAAACAGAAGAAAACTCCTTTGACAGCCCGGGAAGGAAAGTTTTGGGATCTGTTTTAAAGCGAGGTGAAAGCTCTAGAGCACTTGTGACACCCCCAACGCCCATCTCCCCTCCAGCAAGGCTTGGCACAAAGTGGCCCCATGCATTTACCAGCCCTGCTCCAGCAATCTGCTCCCTGGAGGAATCTCCTCGTCGATCCAGAGATTTCCATCACGCTGCATTTTAATTTAGCCCGGAGTGTATTCTACCACCCCAGAGCTGAGCATATTTGGTGTAGGGTTTTGTGCTGACACCCAGGAAATGCCAGATGCTCCCTCAGGGAGCGTGAACCAAAACCCTCTTTGTGTTAAGAGTCCAGATAATCAGGATTTATCTCCTCTGGCCCCAGCCACCCCACCAAAGCACCTTCCCAGTCGGGCCGTCAGCCAAGCCACACGCTCCCTTCCAAGCTCCCTAATTCCCATCTGCCCAGTGACCTTCACTGGGGCACCGGCCTCAGCCTCTTGGCAACCACCAGGAGTTTAAAGACCTCAGGGATGCCACCTCCTCCCAGCTGACATCTGTAGGTGAATCAGCTTCTTTCCATGTACAGTTCTGCATCCCCACAGTCCACATCCCTGCCTTGCTGCCCTGCATTTCTCTTCTTTCAAGGCAAGCTGAAGCAGCCATGCAACAATGACAAAGGGTAAAAATCTGTGTGGATCTTCTCATCCTGTAGGGAAAGGGCTCTGCTGGTGCCAGGGGAACTGCATGCCCACGTGGGGTGTCCGTCCTGTGCTCTGTGTGGCAGGGCAGAGATGGACATTCAAGCAGGAGGAAGAAGATCTTCCTGCAGTTTTCTAATACCTTTCAAGGAGCTGTGAACTCCAGAGAGGTTGGATGGAGCAATGGCAATTTTACAGGTTCCTCTCTGGCAGGAGCAGAGCTGGGGCCACCTTCTCTGGAAGAGCTGAGCTAGGCTGGACACCCCAGCAGGCAGGGAGGCTCCTACTGCTCTCCACAACTCCCTCAAAGGAGGTTGGAGCCAGGTGGGGTCGGCCTCTTCTCCCAGATAACAAGTGATAAAAAAGAGGAAACAGCCTCAAGCTGCATCGTGGGAAGTTTAGATGGGGTATTAGGGGAAAATGTCTCCACCAGAAGAGTTGTCAAGCCCTGGCACAGGGTGCCCAGAGAGGCTGTGGCTGCCCCATCCCTGGAAGGCCAGGTTGGATGGGACTTGGAGCAACCTGGGATAGTAGGTGTCCCTGCCCATGGCAGGAACAAAATGGTTTAAAGTTCCCTTGCAACCCAAACCATTCTGGGATTCTGTTATTCACACAAAGCAGCTCACCCGTGTGACGTTCTGGACTCGGAAGAGCCGGGACACGATGTCCTCATCCGCCGCTCCGGAGATGTACTCCACCTCCATGGGGCCGTACTGCTGGAGCCCCGGCTCGGGCCAGTACTGCAGGCAGGGCTGTGGAGGGAAGCTCGGCTCAGCGTGACTGGGAATGCGGGCTGGGACACCACGGGGAAGGGCAGCAGGCAGGACAGGAAACGCCGTGAGGGGAGTGGCTGGTGCTGGAGCCCCTGAGGCTGCTGGTGGCCCCAAGGTGGGGTGCTGGGCCACGTTTGTCACACGGCACATCGATGGACGGAGGGATCTCCCAGCTTATTGAGGGATCAGAGATGAAAGGTCAGGTCCAGCCCCAGCACTCATACAGCCCCCTCTCACTGCACAGACACTGCTGGGAATGGTCACTGCTGGTCCAGGAGGATGTGGGATGGACACTGCTGGTCCAGGAGGATGTGGGATGGGCTGTGCCCCAGTTCCAGCACAGACCTGATCCAGCACAATGTCAGAGCAGGGCTGGGCTGCTCCCAGTTGGCTCTCAAGCCCTGTCAGCTTTAGGAGCCACTCTGCCACCAGCAGTGACAGCAATGCAGCATGTCAGTGCTCCTCATCCCATGGCCAGGACATCCCACCAAGCCAAAGCAATCCCAGCCTGCATCCCTGGGGAGCAACTCCCCCTCCCCGTGTCCGTCACGGCACTGATGGATGGCTCGGTCCCCAGAGCATGGGTGAGATTGTTTTCACAGTGTGACAGCTGGGAAACCAGCACCGACACAAAATAGATGATGTTTGTCACCGCACTTTCACAGGGCATTTAGCAACGCAGGTCAGCCACGGCCTGGGCCCAACCGCACGGCAAACGTGTCCGAGGAATAATTGGTTATTAATAGGGACTATAAATCTCCGAGATCTCTGCGCCTTCCAGACTCACAACTATAATTTGGGTATTAAAACTTCCCTTGGCAAGGCGTAGTTCAAGTGAGGGCTGTACCCTCAAAGTCACCTTTCGGAGCTGCCTGCTGGAAGGGTTGATTTATTACCTGTTGGTCTTACATCAGTAAACATTTAGGATCCAGCTAAACATTGTAACCAGACACCCCTGAAGAGCGGACAGTGGGAGAGAGGCAGGGCTGAGCAACGAGGAGAATGGCAGAGGGAAGGGAAAGGATCCTGTCCCTCTGCCCCAGTCAGGTGAGACCCCACCTGCAGAGCTGCCTCCAGCTCAGGGACACGGACCTGCTGGAGCAATGACAACACCAATGGAACGCCAATGCCAACGGAACACCAATGCCAACTCAAAGCCAGTGCCAATGGAATGCCAACGGAATGCCAACGCAAATGGAATGCCAACGGAATGCCAACGCAAATGGAATGCCAACGGAATGCCAATGCCAATGGAACGCCAACACCAACTCAAAGCCAATGCCAATGGAACACCAACACCAATGGAATGCCAATGCCAATGGAACACCAACGGAACACCAAGGCAACACCAACACAATGCCAATGCAACGCTATTGCAACGTCAGCACCAATGGAACGCCAAACCAGCACAACGCCAACACAAGACCAAGGCAATGTCAATGCCAACACACCACCAACACCAGCACAATGCCAATGCAATGTCAGTGCAACACCAACTCCATGCAGCCAGGCTGGGCTGCTGCTCAACACCTCTTTGGCTCCAACTGGCCAGCCCTGTGCTTACAGGGGACAAATCCTGAGTGCTGCAGACAGTGCCGTGTCCGTGAGCAAGGCAGGGGCAGCAGCACTGTCAGGGCAATGGGGATGGGGCAGGACAAAGCCACCCGCGGGGCCGGCGCAGTCTCCTGGGCAGCAGCACTCACCCAGGCAGAGTTGGACTGGTTGAGCTGGTTGAGCATGACGATGGAGGTGCAGCCGTAGTCGTACACCAGCCGCCAGAAGTCGGTGGTGGTGTTCTGCAGCGGGTGCAGGGTGACGATGAAGGCAGCGCTCTTGGTGTAGCTCTGTGGAGAGGGAAGACGAGCATCAGTAAGGACACAGTGGTGACACTGGAACCACTGTTGTCACACCCCAAAAAACCAGTGCAACCAGATGAGTGGGACCAAACCCCTCTTCTCCATGCCTGAGCAGAGCTGGTCTCCCTGGCACAGCCTTGGTCCCTCTAGCCCTGCTGATGGGGAGATCCAAGTGATCCCTGCCCTTGGTCAGGATGAAAGCACCCACATTTTGCTCTCACAGTAAAGGGTATTTTGCATAAATAATTAGGGAAAAGATGTTATCTTTGAGCCAAGAACAAGCAGAAGCTGTGGTCCCAGAAGACCCCAGCTCTGCACCCTAGCCCTGACTGGAAGCATCACCCACTGCATCACCTCCACCCACAGTGCCCTACCACCAGGCACCGAGAGCAGCAGAGACAACCACTGACCTGGGCTCAATTATTTTTTGGTGGGGAGGAAAGAAAACCCCAATTGAAAGATCCTAGAGACTACAAGAAGGAAGTGAGAGGGAAGGAAACTACTGCATTTCTGGTTTGTGCTTTGAACAAGACACATCCCCCTCGGTCATCCTGCTGCTGGTTTGCCAAGGGCCAGCTGAGCTCAACACTGCATCAGGCTCACTTAAATTGACACAGTTTGGCTCAAGCCCCTTCAGACACAGAAGCAGCACAGTTCTCTGCTAATGGGGGTTCCTCTGCCTGCTGCAGAACCCCCTGACTGAGCTCACAGAAATGCCTTTATTGAACCATTCCCCCGGCCCTGTCCATGGGCAGCAGCAAGACCCTGGTGCTTGGTGAGAGCTTTCCACCCTCGAGAGGGGCATGAGAGCAGCGGGGGAAAGAGATTTCACCAGGCCTGCCTTGGCACCCACCTCTCTGGCACAGGTGCAAGTGACAGCAGGGTGTGCAGCAGGGCACGGCTCCACCGGCACCAGCACTGGTGACGGGTGGCACAGGCCAAGCTGATCTGACAGATGGACAGACTGACTGAGCAAACCACCTCAGCACTTAAAGAAAATGAGACTTTTCTTTTTTTTTCCCCAAAGAGGGAAATGGGTTTTATCCCTTCAGCAAGAATTTCATCCAAAGGGCTTTGTCTGTCTATAAAAAATATTTCATTCACTGACCCTTTAGCAGAGATTAAGGGAGGCTCAGTGATGCATAAAGATAAAATGGATATGCAAACAGCAAGCAAGCTGGAAACAAAACTCCCATCCCACTGCAGCACTATGAGAGCCACTCCCCACCATCAGCAGCCCACTCTGCCTTACAAACTGCTTTTGCTGCGGGAGCAGGAATCAGGGAGATGGGATCTGCACAGAGATCCAGCAGGATAAATCACCCATGGGATGGAAAACACAAGGTGCCAGCACTCAGCTGAGACCAGCAGGGTCCGGGGAAGATGCTTGGGGTGTGGGGGGCTCCGTGCTGCCCATGCAAAGCATTTCAAGGGAAGGGAAGTGGGGTTGGCGATAAATGACCCCATCCCTCAGTGTGGGCTCAGAGCCTGCAGCATCCTCTGCTCTGCTTTGTGATCATCAGCCACCAGGAGATAGCTCTGTCACCACAGGGTCCTTTCTGACTGCACCAAGGGGATGCACAGTGGCTTTGGGAGCAGTTCAGAGCCCCCCCAGTTGCATCAGGAGGATTGTGGGGGGCTAAATGCTACCAAGCTCCCCAGGAGCTTCCTCTCCCTCCCCTGCTCCACTGTCCCTGCAAAATCCTGAAGTCCCTCAGTGCCTGGCTTGTGAGAGCAGGAGGAAAGCTCTTGCAGGGTGCTGCTACACGAAAGAAGGGGTGCAGGACCCCGTCACACCAGTCCCAGCCCTTTCTCCCCCTCCACACAGCAGCCATGAGCCTCCCGGCCCGCGCAAAACGAGGTCATAAATCCAAACCGAGCCAAGTTTTGCCATGAAGAGTTGCCTGAGCCCACGGGAAGCAGCCCCTTCCCTCTGCAGGGAGCACTCACATCAGTTAAGGCCGCATTGATGTAGTTGTTGCTGTCTCCATCCACAGAGACGAGGAAGGGAAGGCATCGGTCGGGCGGCAGGACGTCCATGCTGCGGTTGCGCTCCCGGTTGCGGGGCAGGAGCGCGATGCTGCACTCCTCCACGTCCAGGTGTGGGGTCACCGAGTTCAGGGTCTGCGGGTACACGGGTCCCCCTCAAAGCCCTGCCTGGCCCCAGCGGGGGTGGGCACCGGGAGGGTGAGGACAAGGGGGAGCTGCAGAGGTTCTGGGGCGCTCACCTGGAACTCCTCCCGCAGCTGCGAGGAGTTGCTCTGCGGCTCTATCCTCACCATCTCCTTGTAGGTGGGCTTGAACTCGCTGGCGGGGATGCTGGTCTCCCCGCACAGACAGGCCTCCAGGATGGCGTCGTGGATGAAGACGTACTGCTCCTGCGGGGAGGAGAGGGGACAGGGCTGAGCCTCCAGAGCCGGCTGGTGTCGGCAGCCCCGCGTGTCCCCGGCTGTCCCCGACACCGCTCACCTCCGTCTGGATCATGTTGATCCTCCGCGAGCAGAGGGTCTTCACGCAGTTGTAGATGTCCACGACGCCCTCGCACTCGGCCATGTCCAGCATCACATCCAGGACGATGTAGCAGCCAGTCCTCCCCGTGCCAGCGCTGTGGACGGAGGGGAAACAGCAAACACACTCCCAGTCTGCGCTGGCACCCACACACGGCCCAAAAGGCTGCTGGGCACCGAGCAAGGTCTGTGTGGGTGAGGGCTCAACACACAAACCCTGCACCGGGCAACCCTGCAGGGCTGCCAGGACCCCACACACCTCCAGAGCCTGGTTTAGCCTTAAACCTGCCCAAACACCCCTGCCGCAGCCCCAGGGATGTGTGATGGTCAGGCTGTGGGTGGGCACCACAGCCTGAAGTTCATTTTTAACTTAAGACAGCAGAACACACGGTTTTTGCAATGAAACCGACAGCTAAACCATCCAAGCGCCAACAGTCCTCTGGGATCCCAGCCCAAAAGCACCAAGGAGGGCTCAGCTCTGAGCCCTGGGAGAGCAGGGAGGTTCCCCTGGCATCATCAGCAGGTCTGAATGCCCCAGGGGACACCCTCGGGGTGAGGCTGAGCCCAGCAGGACGCCCAGAGCCAGCCCAGCAGCGGTGACATCCCAGGCCCTGGCATGGCTGGAGTCACAGTCAGAGACCTGCTGTGCCGTGACCCCCCCACGATGTGTCAGGAACAGAACCACCCCCTGCTCCTTTCCTACGGAGTCTTTTCCAGTGAAAAACCAATTTCTGGGGCTGATGAATCACTCGTCGTGATTATCAGTGATTACAGGCTATGGGCACTAATCACACTGGCTGGTGAATGAACGCTGATGAGGCAGTTGACAGGGAGAAATCAAATAAAAAATAAAAAAATCCCTCCCACTCATCAGCTCCTCCCGGTTTACCCAGGGGAGGAAGAGCCATTAGCCCATCATGTGGGAATGCCTGCTCAGGGCACAGAGAGCCACCAAAGCTGCTCAGATGTGTCATCGGTGTCCTCCCAGCTCTGGTGTCCCCGTGGCTGAGCCCTGCAGGGACAGCCCTGTGGATAGCCCTGGGAATGGGGCTGTCCTGCTGCCCCCTGCCTCTCCCTTCAGCCAGACCCCACCTCCTGACCATCAGCAGTGGTCAAACTGCCCATTGCCCAACCCACTGGGACAGAGCTGGGGCAGCCCCAACACGGTGCTGCTCCCTGCCTGTCCCCCTGGACCAGCCACAGCCCCTCATCCCTGCTGCCACCAGCCCAGTGGTGACATTTCACAGCCAGATGCCATCGCAGAGGGACATCAAGGCCAGGCTGGACAGGGCTGGGAGGAATCTGGACTAGGGGAAGGTGTCCCTGCCCTGGGGATGAGCTTTAAGGTCCCACCCGTTCCACGAGCCCCACCTGTACCTGCAGTGGATGACGATGGGGCCGGCGTCCGGCGGCGTGGATGCCTTCACCCTGCGGATGAAGGCCAGCAGCCCCGTGGCGTGGTAGGGGACGCCGTGCTCGGGCCACGACATGAAGTGGAACTGCTTCACCTCGTGCAGTGCCGAGTAACCCCGCTGCAAGGGAAGGGTGAGAGGGCAGGGTCACTCAAACACCTGATTTTCTTGGGAATCCATGGTTTTGCCAGCTCAGCATCCAGGCAGATGGACCACACAGTGCTTGGGCAGCCCCACAGCTCCCTCCTCCTGGCTGCAAGAGGGTTAAAAACCACTAGAGAGAAAAAGGAGGTGGCAGCAGCCTCAGCCTCCCTGCCCTATCACCAGACAGTAATGTGACATTCCTGTAGATCAAGTGCAAATTGCACTGGCTCCATCGCCAGCTCCCAGGCTGCAGAGCGATGGCTGCATCACCTCCAGCCCCGAGGAGAGGGAAGCGTCCTTCACCCCACCCCACTCACACGAAAATTAAACACTCACTCACTGTCCAAACCAGCACGGGCTGAGCTGCTCGCCTGGCACAGGGCACAGAGCCAGGGAAAAGGCAAAGGAAGGAGCTGCTGGTGACCCCATACTGGGTTAAATAAACAGGGAACTGGTAAATGGCAAGCTGTGGAGAGTGAGAGGTGCCCAAGGGGGGTCCCTCCCCGAGGCAGAGTGGGGCAGGGGCAGGGGCAGGGCCGTACCCGCTCGAGGGCGAAGGTGCGCACAGCGTACTCAGCCAACGTCTCCGACTCCACCAGCGTGATCTTGATGTCCCCATACATCTCGGAGTCATCGGGCCAGTACTTGGAGCATTTCACCTGCAAGGAGAGGACAGGATTGGGTCTGGCTCTGTGGAGGTGGCTTCCAGCAGAGCTGGAGCGCGATGGGATGCGATGGGATGCGATGGGATCCTTACCCGGCCCACCTCCACCAGCTTGGTGATCATGACGATGCTGGAACAGTGCTCCTGCCACACCATGCGCCAGAAGTCATACACCATCTCCTGCTTGGGCCCTGTGGGACACAGGAGAAGCCCCCACAGATGGATGGGCACCACCAGCAGAACCCAGCCCTGGCAGTGCCCCAATGCCACCACGTCACCCCTCCTGCCTGTGCAGCACAAACAGCCCCACAGCACCTCAGAGCCCTCTTCCCCAGGGCTGTGCAGTGCCAAGGGGAGGCAGGAGGGGTGGGAGCTGCTCCACATTGGCCCCCTCCCCTCCTTTCCTGTTCCTGCAAGGTTCAACCCCACCAGGAGCAAAACCTGGCTGCTACATCAGGAGCTGCGAGGGCAGGGCGTGGCTCACCTTGCGTGGCTATGAAGTGGTTGGACCTGTGGTAGCCCTGCAAGGCAAGCAGAGACATCAGTCCCAAGCTTGGGGACACTGAGACACCCGTTCCCAAGCACAGCCCCATCAGACATTTCCCACTCACCTAAATGGTAGAAATCCCCCACAGCCACTGGGCCAGGTCCTGCAGGTCCACTACAGGAGGAGGAGGAGGTTCCCCACGCTCCACCCCATGCAGCCCCCCCATGCTCAGTGCACCCTGTTCCAGCAGGGTACATCTCCTGCATCCCACAGGAGGCTCAGGTAATGCCCAACCCTCACCCCTGGTCTGCACCAGAATCCTTTATCAGCACCTTGAGGGACCCACAAGCTCCACCCCAGCTCCTGCTGCCAGGAGAGCCCCACTGCTGACCCCCCACCCCACAGCAGCCCCTTGGTGCTGGGACAGCCCTGCTGCCCTCCTTCATCCCCGCTGCTCAACCCTGACCAAGGCCACACCAGCCCCAAGAGCACGCTCCAGCCAGGCCACTGCCGGGGGACTGTGAACAGTGTCCCACACCCTGGCCAAGGGTCCAGCAGACTTAAACCACACCACACACATGGAGGTGACAGTGGCTTCTCCATCCCCCATGGGATTTTTGTGGGTCGAATTCAACCCCTTCTCTGAGCACATGGGCCCTGCTTCCCATGCCCCGGTGCCACACAGACCCTGTTTTCCCATTCCCTGGACCATTCCCAGGTTTATGGACACGTCTTCCCAGCCTGCCTCTCCCTGATGGTATTTAGGCCATGCTGCCCAGGGCGAGGCCTGGCAGGAGGTGGGAGCAGAGAAGGGAGGAGAGAGGGAACAGTTACTTACTTCTCGGTTAATCCGAATCTTAACGATCCCATTGGGAAACAGGTTTGAGAGAAAAAGATCAGAGACATTAGTACAGAGCAGAGAGAGGTTAGAGCACTGCCCCGGAGCAGGCCAGGGAGGGACAGGGCAGAAAGGACACAGGGGACAGGGACAGGCAGAGGGACACTGCTCGGGCACTGGGATCAGGCCACCACTGACAGACAACACCCTCTGGGTGGGATTTGCTGCTGCTTCCAGGAGATGCTGGAGCCTTCCTGCACCTGCCCTGGTGTCAGCGTCACTGGAGGTGACAGAGGACATCGCCAGATTCACACACACCAGCAGGATCCAGGGGTACCCTGGTGTGAGCCCCACACGGTCCCTTGGTCCTCTCAACCTCTGCATCCTCCATCCAGGGAGAGGGAGATCCACAGCCACGTGAGCAGGTGAGGGGATGGAAAAGCAGCGAGGGAATGAGAAAGGAGAGACAGAGCAGAGCAGAGCAGGGAGAGATGCAACGAGCAGAAACTGCTGATGAACACAAATCAGGCAGGTCCTTCATGGTGTGTTCCACGGATGCACTGACCAGCCCACCCCAGGCTGTCCAAACTCCTCCAAATGCTGCTGGACAGACCCTGAGAGTCCACAGGATCCACAGGAAGCTCCTGTTCCAGCCCAGACCCAAAGGACACGGGCCCTGTCTCCACTTACGTCGATGTAGTTGGCGTTGATGTAGTCGGAGTTGGGGTCCCCCAGCAGCGGGTGCAGCTTCACACGGTGACGGTCATCTGGGGAAAGGGGACAAGGCACCGCCAGTGCCAGGGCTGGTCACCCACCAGGGCACCCTGGGCAACCACTATGCCCCAGGAACCTGCAGAACTCAGGTTTCTGAAGCTGCTTGGGGTCTAAGCCTTTGCTAAAGGCACTCACACGTGGACATGTGATCCTGCCTCCCCTTGGTCTTGTCCTTCTTCTTCGAAGCATCCCAGCCTTCAAAGAAACTCTGCAAGGAAAGGATGGACATCCCAAGCCAAGGGCAGGACTGTGGGGTCTCCCCAGCCCCCAAAGCTCCCTGGGGAGCAGGGCAGACAGGGTGGTCCCTCCACCCCAACACCTGTCTCCTGCAGCCCCAGCTCCACCTCCACAGCACACTCTGCCAGCTACACACTCCTGTTGCACCCACAAAATGCTCCATTTTCCAGCAAATTACAGACTGCCTGCTTTTTTTCTCCAGGGCTGGTTGTGGTTTTTTTTTCCCCTAAACCTCCCCAGCCCCTTTCTCTCCCTAGCACAGAACAGGTTTGTGTGTAATAACAGTGACATTCATAGATTGGCGTAAGAGGGGGAAAGTGGAAGGAAATTACATGTTTTCTCCCCTCCCATAATATCTGAGTGCTTTCAAATGACTAGTTCCAAGAACATACAGCAGCTTTTCAAGGAGCACTGATGATTATCACAAGCCCTGGTTTGTCCAATGTGTGAAAGGGGGGGGAGAGCTCCTGTTCCTGAAACAGCCAAGCATTAAACAGTCATTTCACTGGGAAATTTCAGTCTCCAGAGCTGTGGGACACCAAGGAGTCAGGGAATGACCCCACTGGCTGTGCTGAGGCAGAGGCTTCTGAAATACCCTGCTCTGTTACAAGTACTCCGACCTGGCCAGCTGGGATGGACATGATGCAGCCAGCAACTCCTGGGACAGAAATCCCTCCCCTGGCATCACCCTCCCCAGGGTCTTCATGGTCTTGGAGCTGCCAGACTGCAGAGGATTTGCTTGTCCTTAGGCTATGGCCATGCTTATCACTGGCCAAGTGTGCTGGAGAGCAGAAGGTGACATGGTGATGCCCAGGGACAGGGACAGTGACAGGGAACAGGACAGGAAGGAGCAGCCCCAGCCCTTGCAGGAGAGCTGGGATGACGCACTGCGGGCAGGGCTGGTTTGGCTCATCCCAGGGACCTGCTCAAGCTGACAAATAACCCAGAGCTGCCAGCACCAGCCACTGCATCCAGACTCAGGGACACCCCCACGCTGACAACACCAGCCCAGAGTTGTGAGCTCCAGCTCCCACCCAGAGCTCCAGACCCGGAGCATCCTCTCCTTGCTCACAGATCCAGTCCGTGTCTCCCCGTCCATCCCACCTCCCATTCCCCTGAGACCCTGGCACAAGCTGTCCCCACCTCATACTCCTGCTTGAAGCCGTAGCCCTCTGCCGTCTTCATCTGGTTGATGTGCTGCAGGAGGTCGGCCACACGCACGGCCGGGTGCAGCTGCCCCGTGTGGTACGGGGAGCCCTTGCGGCCGCACTGGCGCCGGGGGGAGCCCCCCAGGAGGCTGCTGGACTCGTTGACCACACTGCTGCGCTGGTCACCTGCACAAGGAGGGACAACCAGAGGCCATCAGGGCAGCAAAACCTTGGGCTGCGTCTCCATCACCTCCTTGTACCCACGGAGGGCTGAGGGAAACAGCCCCGGGACATGCTGGTGCTGCAGCCCCTCTCTGGGGATCACAAGAGGCCCAGCCCCCAAGCCCCTCCCACCCCCTCATGTTCTCTGCAGCTCTTCCTGCACCACAGAGCCAAAAATGCCCAGCACAGCTTTTTAGGAGCCCAGCAGATCTATTAGAAATCAGCGGGCAAGGCCGTAAGGGGGTAATAACCTCATTTCCCATCGGCTGGAACAATGAGCTCCCAGGCAGACAAGCAAGAGCTCCGTGCCCAAATATTCACACAAGATCCTGAATTGAAAAATCACCTTGGCAAAGTCTCCAGCACAGCTTAACAGTTCATTTTCCTCACTGCTAGAGACCAGCCCTGGATTCCACAAATGGAGCTTGCTGCTGTTTGATGGGGAGTTTGTGCAGGATTTACCTGGTTTCTGCCTTTGCTGTGTCATTACCAGCAGAGCCAGACTAAGACCTCACCTATGTTTGTCAGGGAAAGTTCCCACACCAGATCCCAAAATCTGGGTTTGTGCAAATCCTCATGCTCTGCGCTGCTCCCGGGAGATGGGCAGGGACCATGGGATGGTTTGGGTAGGGAGGGACCTTAAATCTCATCCCATCCCACCCCTGCCATGGGCAGGGACACCTCCCACTGTCCCAGGCTGCTCCAAGCCCTGTCCAACCTGGCCTTGGACACTGCCAGGGATCCAGGGGCAGCCACAGCTGCTCTGGGCACCCTGTGCCAGGGCCTCCGCACCCTCACAGGGAACAATTCCTTCCCAATATCCCATCCAACCCTGCCCTCTGACAGTAGGAACCAACAGGACAACACAGGAAAGTCCCTCTGCATCCCATGACCTGACCAACAGGCTCATCAGCCACTGGGATTAATGAGAAATTAATTAATTGCTGGCATTTGCAAGGTGCTACCACAACCACATGCTGAGGACCCTCTTGGGTTTCCATGAGGATCAGTGAATTTCTTTTAAATGCACAGAAACTGAAGCACGGGGAGGAACAGCCACCAACCAGTCACCAAGTCATTCATTTCCCTTCGTTAATTAAGGATGTTTACAGGCACTGGAGACTCTCCCAGCCATGGCAGGCAGCCCAAGCTCCCCAGCTCAGCCCCAGCTCAGCCCCAGCAGCCTCTGAGAGTTTCAAGGACAGCGACCAAAGAACAAATACACCTAACCTAGCTGAGTACTAAGGGGAGGGAAAGTTTGCCCTCTGGGCTTTTAGGATCGGTGAGACAATGGCGGGAGGCGCGCGGATCCTGCAGCCGGCACGCACGCAGCATCTTGCAGTTACTGTAACAGATGTTATTAGCATATGGCTGAAACTGGGGCATCCAGAGAGTTATTTTACAACTAAATCAGCATGGAGACGCATCCTCCGGTGGGTGTGAAGTTATCAGTCTCCCTCTGATGCAAGCGCAGGGGCTCTTTAACCCCTCAACGCCCAGGCTGTGTGGGGAAGGCTGGGGGAAGCTTCCAACCTCAGCGTAGGACAAGAGCTGGGACTCACCCGGTTCCAGGGGGGCTGCAGATGGATCCTGAGCCCACAAATGGCCCCAACCCACCCAGCCCAAGCTCGGATCTCCACGAGAAGATAGAGACCCAACTCCCCACAAGAGTTTTCCCTTGGCACAGCCTGGATGGTGGCAAAAGCTCCGACACCGATGAGATCCCTGCCCTTGGAGATTTACATGGGGCAGGGAAGAGCCTCCTGTGCCACACATCAGTCTAAAATAGATGTAACACCAAGCCTTCAACATTTACAGAATCACAGAATATCCTGAGTTGGAAGGGATCCACAGGGATCATCCAGTCCAACTCCTGGCCCTGCACAGACACCCCAACAATCTCACCCTGTGCCTGAGAGCGTTGTCCCAGCACTCCTGGAGCTGAGGCGGGCTGTTTCTGTGGTATTTTGGACTTATTGGGCATCCTTGCTATGGCTGGAAGGGAGCAGGGGGATGCTGGGTCCCCATTCCTCCCCTCTGATTCCATGGTTGTAGAAGGAGAACAGGGGATGCCGGGGTCCCACCTCACCTCTGTTTCCGTAGCCGTGCGTGTCCATGAAGGAGAGCCCCAGGCGCTCATCCTCCTGCAGGGTGCTCTGGTCGGTGAAGCTCCTGTCGATGGCACTCATCATGTGCGTCTTCTCGTGCCGGTAGTTTATGGTGGCTTTGGTCATGTTCACGGGTTTCCTGCAGCAGGGAGGAGCAGAAGTGAGCAGGGCTCACCATCAGGTGCTCTCAGGTCCCCTCAAAGCTCCTGGGCTTGGATTATTCCAGGGAGCAGGACGGATTACTTCCAGCAGCGTGGTCATCACGCTTTGGCGCTCTGCTGTCCCAAGCCAGTCACAGCCCCACGTGGAGCATCCCTCGCTGGCTGCAGCAACTCCAGCTGCTCAACCTCAGTGTATCCCCCTGTCCCCTGCCCTCGGACAGCCAGGAGTGCTCCCTGTGCAATCAAAGGCTCTCTCCAGCCATCTCCCATCACACGGATCTGCCCCAGCCCGCCCCAGCCCTGTTTCTCCAGGCATGACCCCTGGCCTAGGGGAAGGTGTCCCTGCCCATGGCAGGGGTTGGAATGAGATGAGCTTTAAGGTCCCTTCCAACCCAAACCATTCTGTGATTTTAAAGCCGTGTCAGGGGCCAAATCCCTCCCAAGGGATGGGCTGGATCCCCTGACTGCCCCTGTGCTCAGCACCCACTGCAGAGGCTTTTCCCCCCATGCAGGGTCCCTTTAGACACCTAACGAAGGGGCTGGGAAATCCCAGGAGTTCTCACTGGGACAGAACCTCACACCCCAAATTCAAGTCATTTCGGCAAAGAAACCTGAATAAATGTTTTTGAGAGGCAGCATCAGGCTCTGAAGCCAGAGCAGTGATTAAACCAGAGGGATGAACGGGAGATCTGAGCCCGTGTCGGCATCGTGGTGGGGCTGGAACACTGCAAGGCACCGCTAAAATCCGAAATTCAACTCAGAGTCGCTGACCCTTCCCCTTTACGCTGCCTTCAGTCTCTAACAAGCTCGGCAGCATTATTTTCCCTGATCCAAAGAGACCCTTAAAATGCACTTGGCAGAGAAAAGGACTTGTTGGAGCAGCGGGGTGAGGGGGGCGGCCGGGAGGAGGGTAAAGCAGGAGGAGAATGACAATTACTTACGGGTAATAGGAGTAGGAATAGTAGTTCCTCCTGGCAAGCGTGCAAACAAAGGGAACAGCAGAAATTGCATAAGCAGCTTTTCTCCAGCACAGGGAAGGGAGGTTACGGGGCAAGTCAGCTGCCAGAAAATTCAATGCACCATGAAGGAATGAGGCTCCCCTTTGGCACCCACAGGTTATTTACTCCAGGCAGAAGCCAGCATCCCGGCAGGAGAGCACCAGCACCAGCTCTCAGGGTGACCACAGCTGTGGTGGGTGACCACAGCACCCTTGTCCAAGGGGTTATTCCATAATTTTTAAGAGTGAACAACAAAGATGTCCCAAATGTAGGGATTTCCCCCAGGCTGCTGGTTAGGGGCCCAGAGGGGGAGATGGGGTCAGGGTGTCACACTGCCAGTGCACCTAGAGACAAACATATTCCAAGGCTGCATTTCCATTCCACCACACTAGTGTTTCTCCAATGGCAAAGCACTCTGGAGATTTACAAGCTCATCCCAGCTTCCCCGGAGCCCCAAATTCAGGGCTCTCAGCACCAGATCTACTTTGTGGCTCTGATTTGTCCTTCAACACGTTCATCCTGGGATGCTGAAACAGAGCTGCTCCTCCTCCTCCTCCTCCTGTCCCGCAGCACTGGACCCCCATTCCCACATGGCAGTGGGAATGCAGCAGCCACACACAGCTTCCCACCCACAGCATCACTCTCCAAAACACAGCAGCACTGCCGGCATTTGCTCCATTGGGGAAGGATCCAGTGGAGCCACGAGCCAGCCCTGCACCCTGAAGTAAGCAGGGATGCCACAGCCCCGCTCTTCCAGCAGCGTAAATCCGCAAGGATCCTTCCAGAGCGCACGAAGCCATAAAGAGCTTTGCAGATTTACGGGGGCTGAGGCTGTGCCCTGCTGTTTTTCTCTCCCTCTGGCTGTTCACGTACTTTGCTCCATGCTCCCAAGCCCCACGTTTAATTGCTGCCCTTTATCCCAGCTCTGAGAGCCCCCCCGGCCCGGCGCTGCCTCGAGCCCCGCACGGAAGCAGCCACTTTTCAAGGGCGTTGCATCCACATGAAAAGCAGCAGCCGCATCCCTGGCGCTCCCGGGGATGAGTGTCCCGAAAAGCCCCCGACCTCCTCCCTCCCACCCCAGGAGCTCCCCCAGTGCAAGCCCATCTCGATGGCCACATCTGCTGGATGTGCTCATGCTGGCCTAGCCAAGGCAACTAGGAAGCACAGAGGCAACATCTCAGCGCAGATTAAGCTGATTTTTGTAATTTTGGGCTGGGGGTGCAGGACTGCACACCCTGGGGTCCCCTGGCTGCTGCTGGCAGGAGAGAGCTGGTGGGACAGGGACAGCCGGGCTCAGCACCGATGCAGGGCTCGGGCACGGCCAGAAATGTTTCCATCCATGCAGGATCACCAGAGCAGCACAAAGCCAAGAAGCAGCAAGAAAAGAGGCAAAAGACCAAAAAATATGGGGGAGACGGACAGTGGAATAAAGCTGCAGAGGGGGAAGGGACATCTCCAGGACTTTGCTGCTCGGTCCCCAGTGTCCCCTGCCGTGCCTGGTGTCACAGAGCACAGGGCTCTGTGTCCAGTGGGGTGCAAAGGCACACGGAGACACAGCTCGAGGGAGTGTCCGGAGCCTGCCCGGTGCAGTACAATCCCCACCAGTAACCCCCAGTTAGTGCTGGGGTGGTGGAGAAGGGCTGAGCTGGGAGGGAGGGACAGATGAGGCACCAGCCACCAGCCCAGGTCTCCTCACCCTTTCCGAACGGCGACGATGATGGCTCCCAGCAGGATGATGAGGACAATGAGCCCCCCGGCACAGATCCCCAGGATCAGGCCCATCTCCTCCGAGTGCTGGGACACCTCCAGGGGACGCTTGCTCTCTTTGCAGGCAGCTGCCAGGGGACAAGGACAGGCAGGAAAGGTCAGCACTCAGCTCCAGGAGGGTTGGCAACATCAGACATGAAAACCCTGGGATTCATCCCGTGGGATGCTCTTTGCTCCATGAACACAGGTTATTCCACCAAGACGTGACAAGGCTCTGCAGTGCCACACTATGACCGTGGACAAGTCCCTCTCTCAGTCCCAGTGGGGTGAGACAGTCCCTTCATGCCCCTTTCATCACACCCGACATCAGATCACCCATTCCTGGATTCAGCACCCAGCACCACCGCCCCAGCCCGCCACCCCACCGTGGTGACAGCATTAAGAAGGAAAATTCAACCAAGGGAAAAACCCCAGACACAAAGAGAGTGGGAAACAGAGGAGTGTGGGATGGGGCTGGAATAACCCATCACATGCAGCCCAACCACTGCCAGCGCCGGTCCCGAGCCGCCGGCACGGCCCCAACCCCGGAGCAGGAGCCGCAGTGAGATCGGGGCAAAGGGAGGGCTCACCTTTGCGAGCGATCCGGACACAGTTCAGCCGAGTTTCCTACGGAGGTAAAAAGGGGGGGTCAGTGCTGGATGAGCATCCCATGGCTCCGCTCCCCACTCCCGCCCCGAGCGTGGCTGGGTGGGCACAGGGCTGGTCCTATGGTGCTTCGGCCCCCAAACCGAGGGAGTCTGTGGGCGATTTGTGCTGTAGCACCCACAGAGCTCCTGGGGACACACATCCCAAGAGATGCTGTGGAATGATCTGTCCCCAGCACTCCCAGGTTTAGCTGAAGCCGCTGCTCCTGGCACAGAAGGGATGGCAAAGCTCAGGAGCGTGGGAGGACCCAGCAGACGCAGCCAAGCCACATGTCACCGATGTGTCACCAGCTACAGCTGAAACATTCCCAGGTTGTCATCCAGAGCTTCATGGGGTTTTCTTCCATCAGTCAAAGTTTCAAGCCCCAGTCCTGGTGCTCTGCACCTGCTGCCAAGGTTGCCACGAGGTTCCAACTCAAGCCTCCAACAGTTTTAACATTTGCAATTTAAGGATGGGTTCAGCTAAAATATTCCATTTTTCCACACATCCAACTTCTGTTGCAAAATAAAAAGCACCATTTGGGCAGGATTGCCTTCTCCGAGCATCCTCCAGTCTCTCGGGACACCAGGCACCAACGCTGCTCCATCTACCCCTGGCCCAAGACCTGCCCATGCCACATGCCCAGGGCAGGGCCAGTTCCAGCACTGCTCTCCCTGGGGTCTCCAGCTCTTCCTTCTCCAGCTTCATCTGGCACAAAAACCATGAAAAACCCCAGCTACAATCCAGCGTTTTTCCAACATCTGACGGCAGCTGGGACAAATCCATCGCCTCCCAGCAAGAATGGTGTAACACAGCATCAGCCACCAGTTATCATCCAGCGGTGCCGAGCGAGCCAGAGCTGGGATCCTCCCTGTCCCTCCCGGCTCTAATCACAGCGCAGCGAGGTATGAGCGACCCCGGAGCAGCGGAAAGGACTCAGCAACCGGTGCCTTTGCAGCAGTACCGAGATGTGCAGGGTGAGGGTGCTCCCGCGGGTGAGATGGGAGCTGCCGGAGCCGGTGATGCCGAGAAGGGTCCCCACAGGGTCCCGGGGGTCCTGCCTTGGAGGAATCAGCACGGGATGCAGGGGTGCAGCTCCGCAGAGGGAACCGGCAGCAGCAGGGAGGGAAGGGCAGCCGGGAGGTCCCAGGAGTTCCCTGGAGCTGGGACTGGCCATCCTGCAGCAGCGTGTCCCAGCTGTGACACACAGCTCTGGCTGCCCAAATGGTCCTTCTCCAGCCCAGGAGCAGCCCCAGGAATGGGGTCTCCCCTGCACTGGTGCTTGTTGGGGTCCTGGCTGGTTCTGCTGTGGGTGGGGGAAATTGTGCTGCTCCACCCCCAGCATCGGCACCGGCGTGGGACACATGATCTCACCCATGATCTCAACGTGCCAAAAGGGTGGCCTGGAGCACCAACTGCCCCCTGGCAGGACACCAGGGGTGAACCCAGAGGATGACCCACGTGAGGGGGATCTAAAACAGTCCCAGTTTTACCAATTCCCAGACCCCAGCTTGCCTTTACCTGGTCCAACCCCAGGCTGGAGCAGGGGGCCAGGGCTACTCACCCCTTTGAGGTTGCTCATGGCCTGGAAGTAGATGAGATAGGCCTTCTTGGGCTCCAGGGGCGGGTTCCAGTAGCCACTGTAGGTCTGGTTGTCCCCCACAGTGAAGGGCTTGGCCTCGGTGAGGCTGCTGGCGGGCAGCTCGGCCCCAAAGTAGTGCACGGAGCCGCGGGACACGGCGTCGTCGAAGGTGAGCGGCACTGGGAAGCACTCCTGCCCCCCCAGCTCCCGCTTCAGCTTCTTGGGCCGCTCCTCCTCCACAATCACCTGGTAGGTGCTGCCAAGGGCCAGGCCCGGGTTAGCTTTGGGAAGAACGGGCCTGCCCTTCCTTGGACCCCGCTGTGCCCACCCCGTTTGGGGTCTCGGCCTCCCACAGCCCCGACCTACCTGATGGGAGCCCCTCTGCCCTGCGCCGGCCGCAGCAGCACCGTGATGGTGCTCTCTGACTCGCTCAGCGGCGATGGCATGTCCCCGTAGTCAAAGGTGGGAGCTGCAACGGGAGCGCGGGTGAGTCCCGGGGCTCCCCCTGCTTAGGGGGGAAACTGAGGCACAAGCAGCTTAGCCCGGGGCAAGGCATCACCCAGTGATGTAATATGAATTACTGCAAATACAGGAAACTCCTGCAGGTCTTGAGCAGGACTTGGGAGAGGACCCCTGGTGTGCACAAGGCGGGTTACCAACGCTGGTCTGGCAGAGGGGAGGAAACGAGAGCAAGGGCCAACCTCAGCAGGACCCGAATGCTCCAGTCCCGAGATGCACCCGTGGACAGCACCACTCAGAATCACTAGCACAGTGTAAGCTTCCCCTGCCCCAGGGCAGAAACACACCTGAGCCAGCCCAGCAGCACCCCCAGACCGGGGTGGGGGACCCCCGTCATGCCTGGCAGAGCCTTGTGGTCCCCAAACCATTGCTGGCAGCCGCTGGGTCCAGCTGGAGCCACTGTGTTCCAGCCCCCCCATTCACGCCCAGCTCAGCCCAGTGGCTGCAGTTAATGCGACGCTGGGACACGAGCAAAGAGCCCTGAGTGCTGCACGGCTCATTAACGAAGCCCAATTAATCCCTCGTTTGTACACTGAGAGCTCAGACAGCACCAGCCACCAGCACAGGGCTGGCTGGACTCCCTGGACAGGGACTGACCAGTCCAAGCACTGCCCGGGAGCTCATAGCCCAAGTGTACCACCAAGAGCATCTTTCTATGGCAGCATCCAACCACCAAAACCCTCCCAGTCACAAAACCCCAGAGTGAGCCAGAGGCTCCACAGGATACCTGAGAGGGGGAGAAGCCCCAGCAGCAGGAACGCAGAGGGGGAACCTACCGGAGATGTTGGTGGTGATCTCGGTGAGCGCCGTCTGGCCGAAGCCCTTGCCGGTGCGGGCCCGCACCGAGAACAGGTACGTGGTGCCGGGGTGCAGGTTGGAGAACACGTGGTAGGTCTCGTTGCGCAGCTTGGACACCGTGCGCCGCGGGCCCGGCACGTTCACCGCGGGGTCCGAGGACTCAATGCTCTGGTAGCTGATCTGCAAGGACAGGGCACAGCATCACCCGTGGCTGGGGGAGAGGGGACAGAGCCCGGATTCGGGTGGAGAAGGGATTAAAGCGCTGAATTCAGAGGAGGGGACGGTCACGGGGCAGCCTGGAGGCAGCCAGGGACTTTTTGAGGTGAAACAAAAGCAGAGGTTCACTGGAAAAGCCAAAGGGCTCGGGGACAGCAGCAGCCGCCTCTAATCCCCGTGGCCGACAGTAGAGGTTGTCCCAGACCCCTCCAATGCCCCTCAGAGGGCCCCTCCCGTGCCCCCATGTCCCCCAGGTGCCACACTGGCCAGGACGTACCTCGTACTGCGTGATGAGGCCGTTGGGCTCCACTGGTTCCTCCCACTTCAGGAATATCATGTCCTCCAGTGGGGTGAAGGTGAGAGACTCTGAGGCGATGCCGCCAGGCACTGGGGAAGGAAAGGAGATGTGCTTGGATGCAGCAGGAAACCAGTCTGGAAGGAGAGATCCTGCAGGAAACCTCTCTGGGTGGCTGTGGCAGTTGTGCCCTGCGACCGAGCCACCACACTCCCTTTGCCCTGTCACCCACCTCCCGCACGTGCCACCAGACAGGGCTGGTGGCTTCCCAGGGAGACGCCCAAGGCATTGATGCTCCTGGACCCGCTGGTGACACTTTGCCATGGGAGGGGAGGTCCCCACACCAGCACAAACCCCACAGGTACCACTTCCAGCACCTCAGCCCAGGCACTGGCAGCAGCACAGCGTGCCCGAGCCTCCCAACAAGAGGAAAAGAAATAAATTCCCTTTTCCCCCACAACCCAAATTCCCCTGGAGCCATCAGCATCCTGTGGAGACACTGCCAGCGAGCAGCAACATCCTCACGTGCAGACGGGCTCGGCGTGCCCCGGCCTCCCCTCTAATTAACAGCAGCACAATAATAACTGTAATCACTGACGGCAATCAGCGGCGCCGGGATCAATATCCGCTCCTTTATGATGGATTTCTCCACCCGAGGCGGTCAGCGAGGGGAGGCGATGGCTCGGGAAGGCAGCGGCAGCATCCCCCACTCCCAAACCTTGCAGGGGGACAGCAGCTCTTCCCTCTGCCTGGCTTTTTCCGCAGCTTTTGTTGGGTGTAATTACAGGGCCGGGAGAGAGGGATCACCTCCCGCGCCTCCCACCGTGCAAACGCGCCATTTCCACCTGATTTACAAGTTAATTTAATCAGAGGCACCGTGTCCTACACGAGTACACAGGCACTTATTAAATTCGGGGAGAATTACGGAAACCTGTAGGGCAGGAAAGTGTGCACCTACAGAGATTGGGTTTTTAATAGACAGAACCTACACTATACATAATTATATGTTATTTTCTATTATTATATATAGCCTGCATTATATAGACAATTACATCTTATTTTCTGTTATTATATGTTGTGTCATCATTACTGTCTATAGGATAATATATGTATTATCTTAATATTATAATATATAAAGCCTATATATTCACATATATAAGTACAGGTGGTGTGCTTCCATACCAGGCTGAGAGAGGCAGAGGATGCCCACAACAGCTCCCAGGTGTGCACACACCCCTCTGCCATCCATGCTTGCACACATATATTTATTTATGGAATTACATATATTTATCCTGGCTTGCATCGCACGCATGCTGCCTGCACGGGGAGAACGGGCTCCCCGCAGCCCCAGCACGCTGCAGGGATGTTTCCACAGGTCCCTGTCCCTGGGACTGAGTTTGATCGTTTCATGCACTCTCAGAACAGTCTCCAGCTGTGGGTCCCCTGGATCCTCAGGGGGCACCTGAGCTGGACAACCCATGGACGCAGGACACTTCCCTCAGTGCCCACACTTTCAGGGCAGCTTTGCCCGAGGTCCAAGAGGGATGTCGTGAACAACAGCTTTGGTTTGGCCCAGTCACTTGGATTTTCCAGCCCAAAACCAGGGTTTCCCACTCGGGATGGGGAGGTGCATCTTTGCAGCCCACCACGAGCAGCCCCAGGGGATGCTGCTGTCAAAACTGGCCTCATGCCAAAATAAGCCACAATTAAGGGTCCTATCCTTAACAAGCCTTCAGCACCTTGGTTTACTTGCGTGGGCAGCTGCTCATCCCCAGTTCTAGGAGCTCAAATCCTCATCAGCCTCCCAGGCAGGCAGGGAAATGCTGGGCCAGACACGTGAGGAGTATCTGCCATGTATCCATGAGGATATCCATAGATCCATCTCCATGAGACCAAAAGTATTCACAGCCTCAAGTTCAATCCAAGGGGGAAGGCACCAGCCCCAGTTAATTGAGGCACAGGGAAAAGCAGCTGGAGTGATTATAGTACAGCAAAAAGACATCTGGAGCTCCTGTATTAATATTCCATAAGCAAACAGCTGGAGCAGTCACAGCCCAGTGAGAACAACTGGAGCAATTAAAGCTGGAAAATAAACCACTGGCAGGGTGGAGCTGGGTGCCTCCCAGGGCAGGCTCAGGGCTGGGGATACGGAAAGTGCTGGGGTGCAGAGGAAGGTGCTGGATTTAGGCTTTGAAGGTGAAAAAGGACCTGGAGACACTTCCAGCTCTGCTCCAGCTCTTCAGGTTTTGCTTTCCAGCCTGGGAAAGAGGAGTGAGCATGGCACACACAACGGCGAGTCCTGTGCACGGGAATTCCAGGGCAGGCTTCTCCTCAGGGTCCTCCGGGGCTCTGGAGCCAGCTCAATCCTTTGCAATTACCAGTTTCTCCACTTTAATTGCTGATTCTTGTTGCTAGAAAGTGCTTTGGAGATTAATTAAGTTCTTGCTTAACAGATGACTCCATGAGAGCCAGGGATGCTCCAGCCACAGTCAGGCCCCTGCACTCAGTAGAGGGACAGGCCAGCCCTGGATGTGGCCTGTCACTGATGGTGGCACTGTACCCACAGAGCCAGCTCTGTCCTGTAGCTCCTGCCATATCCGCTGGATCTCCAGAGCCACAGTGACCCAGGCACTGCTGATGGAGAGCTGCAGCCAGGGTGAGGGGCAGGTGAGGCCGGACCTGGCAGACCTCTCCAGCAGCCTCAGCTTGAGCAGATCCTCAGGGAAGGGCTGGGCCAGAGCAAGAGATTCCAAAACCCTGGAGCGATGCTGGAGCCTCCAGCAAGGTTGTCCTCCCGCTCAGGTGACAGGGAACCCAGAACAGGGCACAGCCAAAACAGGGGGAAAACAGGAGCAAAGCTGCTGCCAAAAACCGGGGCCTTATCACTGCAGAGCCCTCTGCACAAACCCAAACCCACCCGAGAGCAAACTGCACCAGGGCAGAGCACCGGGGAAGCCGAGACAAGCTGCACCTGCCCTGGTGAGCAGCACCTTCCCAGAAATGCAGCAGCATCAAATCCATCGGCAACCAAGCAGATAGGAGATGTTACCTGAGTGCTAAGCATTAACTGCTGTAATTGCTGTTATCATGGCTGCCAGGCTGTGGTTCCCAAGAACGGGTGAGTGAGGATGACTCGTGCTGAGAGGAGCTGGGTATGAGCCAACTCTCACACCTCCATTGGACCAGCCATGTGTAAAGCTCCACTACAAGGATGAGGGCAGTGTGTCCACAGTGACATCCCAATCCAGTCCCTGAGCCCCCCCAGGCATCTCCCTTCCCCAAACACCATCACTGCCCCTTTCTCTCACCTCCTCCTGCACAGCTCTGGGGCTGTGAGATCCTTTTTGCCTCCCCCTTGGCTCAGGAGACATTCCCCTCATGCCCATGGGCCAAGAGCCAGGGATGTACCCATGCCACCCCAGCAGCTCACCAGCCAGAGTTCCATTTCTGGGGATGATGAGCCTCCCCGAGCAGACTCACCATCCTCATCTGTCTGGAATATCACCTCCTTGCCCTCCTTGCGCCCCTCGGGGTTGGCGAGGATGAGCTTGACATGGATGTTCTTGTAGGGCAGCAGGTTTTTGATGGTGTAGCGGTTGGCGTTGCGCTCCATCTTCACACATTCCTGGAAGGTCTGGTTGTGGCCACTGCCCACGAAGTAGCGGTAGCACAGGGACACGGTGTAGGTGTGGCAGCGGGTCAGGTTGTAGCCCAGCGGCTCCCACTGCAGCGTCAGCTGCCTGGACTGGATTTCGGAGAAGGCCAAGCCTTTGGGGGCCCGCATGGGCTCTGTGGGGGAAGAGAGATGGGGAGAGGTGAGCGAGGAAACAAAACATGGCATGGATTTATGTGTCTTATCAGGGAAAACCCTTTGACAGCGTACGGACAAAAGGGGCGAGTGCAGAGAGCAACCCTGCCCGCAGAACTGGGACCAGCCCCGGCACAGGATGCTGCTGCCCTGCAGACAGGGCTGGGGACATCACCAGGGACATCTGTCGGCCACCAACCCTGCAGGGACAACAGCCCCCACAGGCTCATCCTTCCCTGCGGAGGTGAGGCCGGGTACCAGCCCCACGAGCAGCCCCAGATAAGCAGAGAAAGGTGCCCGGCCCCAGGAGCCCTCGTGCTGTCACCAAGCCCAAGTCAGGCTCTCGAGATGAGAGAGACCAAGTGCCATCAGTGGGAGGGAGTTTAATCAGCTCTAATTGGCGTGATTGAGAGAAGTTAATGAGGGGACTCCTCTGCCATTGGCACACAGACACACACACAGACACACACTGGTGCCTTGGGCTCACTCCTCTCCTCACCACAGGAAGCAGGGAGGGCTCGGGGTGCCAGGGGACGTCTTCCGAGGGACCCCCGTGGGACCCACCTGCGCACTTGGTGCGGCTGATGAGGGGCGGCCCCGGTTTGCCGGTGCCCCCCTCGCCGGGCCGGGTGAGCAGGACGCTGATCTCGTACTCTGTGTCGGGGTCCAGGTGCCAGAGCTTGTAGGTCTGCATGTTGACAGCATGGACCTCCGACCAGGGCCCCGAGGTCATGCGGTACTCGATCTCCTTGCGCACGATGGGGCCGTCGCCGATGATGGAGTTGGTGTTGAGCTGGATGATGAGGTAGGTGGAGCCGGCCCGGAGCAGCTGGGGCGGGGCGATGGGGGTGGGGGGCTCTGGAAGAGAGCGCAGAAGGGGCTGTGCCATCCCCAGAGCCAGGCCAGTGCTGGCACCCCCACAGCTACCACGGTTTCATTTTATTGTTTACAAGCTGCAGTTGACTCATTTCCAACGTCTCTTCCCAGACCAACCCACCACATTCAGGCTGGAGAAGAGAACCTTTGGGGTGACCTAATCGTGGCCTTCCAGTATCTGAAGGGGCTACAAAAGAGAGGCAGAGGGGCTTTCTACCAGAGCGTGAAGTGACAGGACAAGGGGGAATGGCTTCACACTGACAGAGAGCAGGTTTAGGTTGGATTTCAGGAAAAGATTCTTCCCTGTGAGGGTGGGGAGGCCCTGGCACAGGGTGCCCAGAGAAGGTGTGGCTGCCCCATCCCTGGAAGTGTCCAAGGCCAGGCTGGAGAAGGCTCTGAGCAAGCTGGGATTCTGGAAGGTGTCCCTGCCCAGGACGGGGGGGGACGACTGGATGAGCTTTAAGGTTCCTTCCCACCCAAATCATTCTGGGACTTGTGCTGCAGAGCACAGATCAAACTCGGATTCCCCACCCAGAGGATGTGGGAGTCACCCAAGAACAGGAAGGCACCACCCAGTTTTCAAACTTCAGTCTGTGCCTGTGCCCTCCATCACTTTCAGTAAGGCTTTAACAGCTGCAATAGGGTTTCATCTGATCAAACCTTAATTATCTTTATAAGTCACACAGCCCAGCGTGGTGCCGCACAGTTTCACCATAATTAATTAATTCCCACCTACTGCAATCAAAAATAAATGATCTAAGGCCACCAGGAAAGGGAGTTTCTGGTTTCATGCTGCACAGTCCACGTGTAGCAACTCGTCCACAGTGAGAAGCTGCAACCCCAGGGTCCCAGGCATCCCACCTTCCCTGCACGCAGGGAGCAGGAGTGGCCCATCCACGACCCAGGGCGGGCAAGGGCAGATCACCCACCTTTGACGATGAGCTCGGCGAAGTTGGAGACGCCGGCGCCGCGGGCGGACTGGGTGACGCAGCGGTACAGGTCCTGCTCCGCCCTGGACACCGCGTCCAGCTGGAACGTGGCCAGGAAGCGCCGGTGGCTGATGTGCTTCACCGAGACGGCAGGGACCACCTCACCGCTCTGCCTCTGCCCACGGAGGAGACACGGCGTCACGGGGGCACCGCTGGAGCCACCACACGTGTCCCCAAACCATGTCTGCTTACAAGCAGGGGGATCGCCCTTCTCCCGCCGTGTCCAGCGGGGCTTCTCCCACAGGAAAGCCGGGTGTGGGGTTGGCTGCAGTGGTTCCACCACCACCAGCCCTCACCTGCATGAGGAAGTGCTCGGCCTCGGAGGCTTTGCCAGCAGCCACGCACTGGAAGGTGGCGTTTTGTCCCGCGTTCACCTCCACGTCCCCCAGGCGGGAGAAATGCGGCGCTTTCGCTGCCGAGGACAAAGGGAGAGGTGAGGAAGCACCCGAGCTCCGAGGCACCACAGCAGCACTGCTGCAAAAATCCCTCCACACCCAAAAACCCACCCAGGATGTCTCATTTGAGCCGAGCTCTGGACAGGCCTGATCCCCACCCTCCCAGCCCGGCTCCGAGTGAGGGATGTGCTCCTGTCCCCACAGCACCAGCCAGGGTCCCAGCAAGGGATGAGCCTCCCCTCCCACACCCCGCAGTGCTGGTGCCAGAGGCAGGGTATGGGACTGACAGAGGGGGCAGGTCTCCTGCCCAGCCTGGAAGAAATAGGGGGTGACCCCAAGAGCCAATGTTTTGAGACAGCCTGGGATTTTGGGTCCCCACCAGCCCCTCTGGATAGGGACACTCAGGCCTCGTGTTCTGTGCTTTCCCAAGGTTTTATAAAAACCAAAGCAATGTTGGAGCTGGTGGGGATGGAGGTGCAAAAAGGAGCCTCAGAGATGCCCAGGAGATGGAGCTCCACCAGCCCAGGTAACATCAGGACACCCAGGTGCCACCACGCTGCACCCTGGCACCAGTCCCTCCGCTCTCCCAGGACCACCCCAATGGACACCAGCCCCAAGCCCCGCTGCCCAGCCCAGCCACATCCCCCCTCAGGTCCCGTCCCATGGCACTCACAGCACGGATAATTCAGGAGCAAAATGTCATCCAGGCCCAGGTACCCTCTGCGCTCGCTGGAAACCACCGCCTCGAAGAGCACCTGCGGCACCACACAGGGGGTCACCCGTGGCCGGGGGGTCCAGGCCAGGGGAGGGGGCTGCTGGGGCTCACCTGGTACTCGCTGGGCCAGAACAGGCTGACCGCCAGCTCTGCCTGGTGCCACTGACGGCCGTGCGAGCCGGACGCGTTCCACACGGCGCTGCCCACCAGGCCCCCGGCGACCCGGACGTAGGCGCTGAGGGTGCCGGGGCTGTGGCCGTCCCGGCTGAACATGAAGTAGCTGAACTGCAGGCAGTGGGTGTCATTCTCGCTCAGTGCCTGGAAGAGCAGGTGAGCTTTCTGGCCCGGGGTGTGCTGAGAGGAGTTCACCATCAGGTAGGAGCCTGCGGCAATGGGGAGAAGGGGGAGAGCATGGAGTAACTGCGGGGATGGTGAAGGGTCAGGAGGGGCCATACAGGGGGGGGACTGAGGGCACTTGGTGTGTCCAGCTGGAGCAGAGGACACTGAGGGCAGAGCTTAGCAGGGGCTGCAGCTCCTCCCGAGGGGCAGCTCCGATCTCTGCTCCCTGGGACAGGGACAGCACCCAGGGAACGGCTGGAGCTGGGCCAGGGCAGGCTCAGGCTGGAGATCAGGGAAAGGTTCTTCCCCCAGAGGGTGCTGGGCACTGCCCAGGCTCCCCAGGGAATGGGCACGGCCCCGAGGCTGCCAGAGCTCCAGGAGCGTTTGGACAGCGCTGCCAGGGATGCCCAGCGTGGGATTGTTGGGGTGTCTGTGCAGGGCCTGGGGTTGGATCAACGATCCCCTGTGGGTCCCCTCCCAGCTCAGGAGATTCTTTGACTCCAATCCCCCCATTCCACCTCTCCTGAGCTCTGCCAGCAGGGATAGGAAAGGTGGAGGATGTGGGACCGCAAAGACGCTCATGTTCCCCAGGACACTGGTCCATGACAGCCTGTGAGGGTGTGCAGGACAGGAGGGACCTGGGATGGGGCAGGGGCAGACGCCTTTCGGGCAGCAGCAGGACACTGCAGTGGGACCTGGCTGCTGCACGAGGAGGGGAGGGTCAGAGCTGCTGCCTCCCCAGGGCACCGGCGTCAGGAAAGGCTCCGATGCCGCCTCCCTTTAACTCTCACAGCTTTGGCTGCATCCATCCCCCTCCCAGCCAGGCCCCAGCTGTTTAATTCCATTCCAGCTCCTCGTATCATTTACCACGCAGTTGTCACCGCGTTTAAACTGTGCTCAGCAGGGGGAAAGGCTCGTTGGCTTAACGAGCAGCAGCAGCAGCATCCCAGCTCTCGGGGATGCCTGGGATGTCACTCCCAGACCTGCCCCACCACCAGCAGCGCTGGGATCCCACCTCCCACCACCCAACATCACCAGCAGCCAAACCAGGAGCCCCAGCACGGCCTCGAAGCCGTAGATTGTTCGCAGACAGGATGACAACCCCAAAGGCAGCACTGTTCCCTGTCCTGCACGCTCCCACCTGGGCAGGCTGGAGGCAGGAGGGGGTGCAGGAGCCCCAGCCCTTCACGGCAGCTCTCAGAGCCATCCACCACAGCCATGGGGCTGGGATGCAGGAGGGATGGCATGCAGGAGGGATGGGAAGCTGCCCCACCAAATCCTCCCCTTCACCAAAGGCAAGGGGATCATTAATCTCCATTTTAACACCAGCAGAAGCTGTAAGTAACGAAGCTGGGCCGTTTATTCAAGCCCACCATTGTTTTCCTGACAGTCAGTGCTTTATTATTAATTAATTCTAAACTCAGGCGCTTTCCTCCCATCGACTCCCACTGAGCAGCTCCAACAAAAGACTAATGAAGGTGAAAGGGAATTGTAGGGAACACCCATCCATCCCCCTGCACCATTTGGGATCACAGGGGGCACGCATCCACTGCCCCAGCGTCTGGGACCTGCACCTGGGGGGACCCTAAAACCCCCAGGGAGTCACAGCAGCAGCTGGGGTGGCATGGTGCCAGTACCACACACATCTCCCAGTGCATCCTTCAGGGATGGGAGCTGGGGCAAGCAAAGAAATCCCTAAAAGGGAAATTTTCACCACGCCACGGACCCGCGTGGCCGCCTGGCCCTGCCAGCCCCTCGGGGTAGCTACTCAGGGTGAAATAAAACAATGACAATTTATTTCCTCGGAGTCCAGCACAGCTCGTTTCACCCACCGAGGGGAAGGCATGGTGTCCATGCTTCTCTTTTTTCCTCCTCTCATTTCCCCCAGCAAAATTACTTCTGCTCTAATGAGATCAGCCCCATTTGGTCCAGGCGACAGCAAAGTGGAGAGAGGCCACTGACCCACCCCACGGCAGGGGACATCTCCCAAAAGCCACCTCATTAACAAACGGGCTCTCGTTAACAAACACGGGCCCTTCCTCTGCCCTCCCTTTGCAAACAAAAAGCCACAGGACGAAAATAAAGAGGCCAAGGCTAAAATTAAACCACTGATGAGTTATTTTAAAAGACAGAGAATGCCCATCAGGTCACCCAGGAGCAAGGATGCACCTGAGCATCCCTCATCGGGCAGGGCTTCCCACACAGACTATTTTCCCCTCTTAATTTTCTTCCTGGTGTTGCAGCATTGGAAAAAGCAGGTTCCAACCACTCGCTTTTGTGCTAATTTTATCCTCCTCTGCTGTAAATATCTGGCATTAGCCTGAAGCCCAGGGTGTGGGTTGGGTTTCTTTTATAAATACAAGAGAAGCAGAGGCACTTCAAACTGCCAGAGGGCCAGGCTGGATGGGATACTGGGAAGGGATTGTTCCCTGTGAGGTGGGGAGGGCCTGGCACAGGTGCCCAGAGAAGCCGTGGCTGCCCCTGGATCCCTGGCAGTGCCCAAGGCCAGTGGAAGCCCTGCCAGCCCACAGGGAAAGGGGCAGCTCTTCCCATCGTGCTGCCCATCCCTGCATCCCTCCAGGGCAAACCCAAACAGCCCGGCAGGAGGAGGAGGGAAGAACCCGCTCCTCCCGCTTCCCTGTCTCGATGAGTTTTTCCTCCTACAAAATCACTGAGAGATAAAAATAAATAAAAAAAAAACTTCCAGGAGCTATTAGACGGCAGGGAAGGCAAGGCGGGATGACAGGAAGAGGGCGGCACTGCCAGACAAGAGGTGCCAAGGGACCAGGTCTGAGCACTGCAGCATCTGTCTCCAGGAAATCCCGCTGGAAGACGGAGCTGACGCACTCCGGATCCTTCCCCGTGCCAGAGCCGGCACGGGAACCAGGGAACCACTGCCCATGCTGTGCTGAGCATCTCCAAAGGAGCCCCAGCACCAAGGGCTGATCTCCCACCACCACGGGGCCCTTTGGACATGCTGCAGCAGTTCCCATGGGACCAGGAGTCATTGTTCAAGAGCTTTCTGGATGTGCAGCAGGAGCTGGTTGGGAAGCTGGAGCTGAGAGCTGAAGGAGCAACTCTTTGGATGGGATGGGGAGACATCAGAGCTCTTCAGGGTGGGGACAAGAGCTCAGAGGACAGGTCTGTGCAGGGACATGGCAGCAGCTCCAATTCACAGGGGGTTTCCCAATATCAGGGAATTTGGAAGAAAAATCCAGGAAAAAGCACATTTGAGGAAAAACTCCACCCACAAATATGTTGGTTTAATATTTTGAGTGAGGGATCTTAGAGCCCCTTTCAGTGCCTAAAGGGGCTCCAGGAGAGCTGGAGAGGGACTGGGGACAAGGCATGGAGGGACAGGACACAGGGAATGGCTTCCCAGTGCCAGGGGGCAGGTCTGGATGGGATCTTGGGAAGGAATTGTTCCCTGGGAGGGTGGGGAGGCCCTGGCACAGGGTACCCAGAGCAGCTGTGGCTGCCCCATCCCTAAAAGGGTCCAAGGCTGGATGGGGCTTGGAGCAGCCTGGGACAGTGGAAGTGTCCCTGCCCATGGCAGGAGTGGCACTGGGTGAGCTTTGAGACCCCTTCCAACCCAAGCCAGTCTGGGACTGCAGCCTCACTCCTACCTTATCCTGCAACTGCTCCTTTAAAAAAAGAACAATAAAGAGACAGAAAAAAAAAAAAATCACGATTGCAACGTGGGAGAGACCCATCCGTCATCTTTAGGTGAAAGAGAGACAAGTCAGGAGAAGGGGGGGGAAAAACCCCAAGCCAAACAAGAAAGCAAGAAGAGAGCGGGATGGAAAGGTAGCAGCAGGTGGCCAGCAGCCAGCACCCGCTCCAATAAATCCTACACTCCTTGAAACTGGCTGATCTCCAATAAAAACTCATTTTAATCTGAGACCACGAGACTCCTTTGCAAAGTGCTCCCTGGAGAGGCCCTGGTGCTGTGAAATCCCTTTGATCCCCCGAGCTGCTGCGGGGACCGAGGGGGTGATGGGCCTGCAGGAGCCTCTTGCACAGCTCCCCACCCAAAACAGGGTAAAACCACCCAAAACCAGGATCCCTGCACGCCCCTGGTGCCCAAGACCATGAGCAAACAGCATCTCCCTGGTCCCAGGGGAGCTACAGGGACAAGCATCCTCGTCCCAAGGTGGCACTGCAATGCTCAGGCTCACACTGTCCAAGCTGGGATGTCACAGTCTGAATCGTCCCCATCATTGACGTCATCAGTCACTCCTCATGAGTCCTGGGGTTCATTCCTTGGACTCTCTGCATTCCTTTAAGCCCCCATCTCCTGCTGACCCACAAGCAGGGAGAGAAGCCCCATTCCACCTGACCCTCCAGCCCTCTGCAAGCCCCTGGCCTTTAAACTCGGGCAGTTCACTGCAGATTTTAAATTACAGCTGAATATTGAGCAGAAAACTCAACTAACTACAGGTTTCAGGCTCTCCATCACAAGCCACCTCAACCCCCAACTCTGCTTTCCCCAGGAAACCCCCCCAGACACACACCAATTAGGATAGCTCAGCTTAAAGCAATTACTTGGAAAAACCATCAAGGGAGGAGCACAGATCTGTCAGCAGATCCCTGAGGGTCAGTTTGCCTTCGCCCAGCACCCAGGACACGTCAGCAGGGACAGGATGGAAGGAAAAGGTGATGGGAGAAGGTAAAGGCAGAGGGGAATTAGTGGAGGGAAAAAGCCAAATTAAGCATGAAGAAGGCACAAGGCAAACAGCTGGAGGCAGGCTGATGGAGCAGTGAGGAGCTCCCTATAAAGCAGGTAATATTTTAATAAATAAAAAAGGTTCTTTCTACTGCTGAGCTCTAAACCAGCTCTCTGGTCCTTCTGCCCATCCTCAGCACAGGACATGGCCTCCAGGATCAGGCAGGAGCCAGCAGTCCCAAAAACAAGGAGCATCCCAAGTCCAGTGCATCTCACTGAGCAAATGGGTTCAGGGACGGCTCCAGGGGGTCACAGCGGGGCAGAGTTCGGAGCAGGGAGCGAGCAAAGCCCCCAGATGCCACCCAGGCACTGTGCCCACCCCATCCTCGTGGGGAAGGGAGCTCCCCACGGCTGCCTGGCTGGCTCTGCTCTCCCAGCCTGGCCACCAGAGAGGAGATGGACCCAGAAAATAACAAAGAACAGTTTAAAACCAGTGAGATTTTTAAAAACGTCCATTTTCATTTTCTTCCTTACAGTTCTCAAGACTTTGGAGATGCCTCCAACTCACAAGCCCTTCTCCACATTTGAAAAAGCCAGGAACATGGGTTTTTTCCCCATTTCCCACACAGCCAGGGAGAAGCCAAGCCTACAGCAGTGCAGGAATGAAACCAGGAGGAGCCACACGGCCCAGCCCTGGGGTACAGGACACAGAGGTCTCCAAAACACGGGGGGACCCTGGGACTCACCGTGGGGCAGGTCCGGCGTCAGGTGAGGCATCAGGTAACTGCGGATGAGCTCCCAGTCGAAGTCATCGTCCTCGCCCTGGCTGTACTCGCACTGGTTGGGGTCACTGTCCTCCTCGAAGGTGCAGCCAGCTGTGGGGACAGACCCGTCAGCCTCTGAGCCCCAGGACGGCTGCTCCCTCCCCAAAAGCCCCACCAGGAGGGTGTGAAGCCCCTGCAATGCCCCACCAGGAGGGTGTGAAGCCCCTGGAACGCTGGGGGACTCCAGGCATCCCCCAAGGGCACCGTGAGCAGGGTCTGGTCCTGGGTGCTGCCAGGGCCCCACGGCTCCCGTCCAGCCCCACCAGTGACACGAGCTGGCCGGTCTCAGCTCCCAGGGAGGCCTCAGACACAGGAGCAGGGTGCAGCTCCCAGCTTTGCTCCCCGAGGGGTTCCCCCAACAAACAGCACCTGGCTGTGGTGGCCACACAAAATTCCTGCTTTGACCCCAACCCTCCACCTGGGGTTGGAGTCCTGAGGTCTGTCCATGGCCTGATGTGAGCATGGCCGTCCTGAGCCGGGACCTCCGAACCCCCCCCGAGCCCCCCGGCACTGCTGAGCCCTTTCAGAAGTTACATTTTACTACAGATTTATCTCCTGGGGGTCCGAGGGTGTTCACACAGCTCCTCCCTGGTGCACAGCGCGTTCGGCTGAGCACGGAGAAGTGGAGCAAATGCCAAAAGGCCACTTGTTCCCGTGGGAGGGGACACAGAGAGAGCCCCCCCATCCCGCATCCAGCCCCCTCCTGTCATCCCACATTCCAGTCACCCCCATTTTCCAGCCCCTACATCATCCCACATCCACCTCCCCCATCGTCCCACATCCATCCAACCCTGGAGCTCGGGCCGGCTTTGCCCGTGGGGCCCCCAGGGGCCGGTTGGTTCACACTGCCCCATTGTCCCATTAAACCCACGATTACAGGGACCAGGGCACAGCGCTAATTAACGGCCCGGGCTGACGAGGGGCCCTGGGAAGCCCTGAGCAAGCGGAATGAACAAAGGCAAATATCCCCTAATGGGCCGGCAGGAAAACAGAGCTGGGCCAAGGGATTATTTCTGCTGTTTTCTTCCTATTTTATCCCAAATTACATCAGTAATTCCCCCCGCCACCCGGGGATTTGGCAGTTAATGGCCTCGCTGCCGGCATGGGTTGTGCCTCCCTGTGCTCAGGGATGCTTGGATGCAACACTTAGTCAAGCACGAGTCCAAGCACTGGGAAAAAAGCCCATAAGATGCCCAGGAAATTTCAATTCCCAACTCTTTCATATATAAGAAGACATTTGTGGCTTTTTCACCCCTTTGCACTCATTTTTTAAAGCACGAGGGCACATTCCAGCTCCATCACCAACTGTTTTTTCCTCTAAAAGCTGTAAGAAACTTCCTTTTAAAAAACTGAAAGCAAATTCTCTCCTATTCATATGTCTGGAGGCACTGAGACATCACAGCTTTCTTAAAGCCCTTCCCGAAATGGAGCGTCTGCCCAGCCCACGTGCGGATGTGCCCCCGCACCGCAGCCCCTGGTCCTCAGCTCTCACCACGAGACGTGTTGGATTTTAGAGTCTGGAACTTGGCTGCACTTTCTAACGGGAGGAAAAACACAAATCTGTCAAAATTTTCCAGGAAGGAAGGAAAATAAAATAAATTTCAAAATAAAACAGTGTCAGAGACTAAGTGCCAAGTGATTTAAAAGAAAAAAAGCCCAAGTGTTTCTTTCCAAGATCTGCTGAGCGGGATATTCTGGGAGGCAGAAATTTGTTCTTGGGGGATTTTTTTTGGCCTGAAAAACCAGAGCAGAGACAAACAGCATTTCAGGCTGGCAGAGCCCTATTTGTCAGGGAAAAGTGATTCCTTCACCCCCAATAAACTATTCCCAGATGCTGAAAACGTCAGGAGAGCTGTCCCCTCCTCCTGGACTGCAGCCCCCCACCCAAACTCCCCCGCCACCCCAAGGACAGCCACTGCCACCAACCCACCCCGTGCCTCAGTGCCCCCATGGCTCCATCGCCCCACGGCTGCGTCCTCGGCCACGCACGAGACGGAGCCCAGGCTCCAGAAGTTTAAAATGCAATTACAGAGCAGATACTGTGCTGGCAGAGGCACAGCTGGCCGAGCCGATCTGTCTGCCCCTCGGACGGGTTTATTGCCGTGGCTTCTCCCGGCACAGAACGAGGGCCGTTCGACCGGCCACTCCATTTCCCTGACTAATTCGTCCCTGATTTGTACACACAGGAATAAAGTCCAGAGGGTTTCGCAGAGCCCTCGTCTCCCTGAGTTATGGGATGCTGCTGGCACCATCTCTCCCCAGCCAAGGACAGGGCTGGGAGAAGCTCGACTCCAGCAGGTTCTCCCTCCCCATCACAGGATTAAGGGCATAGAAAGTAACACCTGAGCAATTAAATGCCAACAGCCCAGCCCCACAGTGGGTGGCTGGAAGTGCTCCAGCAGCTGTGGGAAGTCAGAGGGGGGAAACCCAGAGCAAAAAATTAATGTTTCATCACAACGTTGGCAAGGAGGGCAGGGAGGCTGCAACCCAAAATACCCGCCTGCAGCGGTGGGAGGGTTCTTCCATCCCAAGGGCAGCGGGACAGGTA
Source organism: Aleadryas rufinucha (assembly GCA_013397815.1). Lineage (NCBI taxonomy): Eukaryota > Metazoa > Chordata > Aves > Passeriformes > Aleadryas > Aleadryas rufinucha. The sequence goes on from VZTH01019000.1 coordinate 47,134, forward strand.
CTGTGGGAGCTGGGTGAGACTGCTCCGGGTATGGATACGCCCTAGAAGTGAACCGAGGAGCCCCCGGTGCTGGCTGCAGGCCAGGGTGGTGACAGCAGCTCTGGGCGCGGAGGTGAAGGCAGCGAGCGCGGGAGGTGCGATCCCAACGCGAGAGCGCCTAAAAATACTGCAGGGAGCTGGGGGTCTGCCCCCGGGGGTGGGATGTGCCCGAGACACAGCCTGAACACCCCAAAGCTGCCTAAATCACCCCGAACACACAGCCTGCCCCACGCACCAGAGGCAGCCCGTGCCAAGGATGAGACGTGCCCTGTCAAACACCCCACATGAAACCCCCGTAGCACCACAGCGATCCTGGGCCAAGGGGAGAGAGGGATGAGCCACAACACGGGGGTTTAACACCAGATGGACCAGAATCTTTAAAAAAAGAAAGAAAAAAGAGGTGGTTTGAGACATTTTCCAGAAGGATGAGTACCAGTGCTGCTCAGCCTCCTCCAGGTGCCTCTGCCACCTCCATGGATCCACCACAGGCCCAGGCAGAAGGGAGCAGAGGGACAAGCGCCAATGTAGAGGTTAAACACCAGATGAAGCAAAATTGTTTAAAAGAAAGCAAAGAAACGTGGCTTGAGGGGTTTGTCAGGGAGCCTGGTAGCAGGCTCAGCATCCCCACGGTACCACTGCAGCACCAGGGCACGCTGAGGGAGCAGAGACATGGGCACCAACATGAGGCTTAAACATCAGACAGACCAAATTTTCTTAAAAAGAAAGAAAAGGAGATGGCTTAATGGATTCACCGGGGAGAAGGGCACCACTGCCACTCAGCATCCCTTGGGAACTGCTGCCACCCAGCATCCTCCTCCACATGGATGGGGAGGAGGAAATCTGGGGAGGGGAGGGATGAGGGATTCACAAAGAAGAGGGAGGAAAAGAAAGACCAAACAGCCAAGTACAAAGGACAGCATCTAATTAATTCTCCGTGGCCACCGAGGAACGTGGCCGCCTGCCCACAGCCCACCCCGCGCTCTTTCATCCGCAGCGTCTGCGCTGCTCTCGCTTCAAAGTTAATTACACACTTAAACCTTTCCTGTTTAACCTCCTGCACCATGGGACATGATCCATGGCTCCTCTTGCCTTTCATCGAGCAGCCTCGAGAAGGCTCCTGCGCCAAAGGGCAGCCCAGCACCATCCAGGGTGGGATCACAACCCAGCACCACCCAAGGGGACAATGACACCATCCAGGGTGGGATCACGGCCCGGCACCCCCCGGGATGGGGCCGTGCTCTCCCCCATCCAAGGGGACAATGACACCACCCAGACCCTCTGGGGTATCATCTGATGGGGACATTACACCAATAACATCCCAAAATGGGGACAGGCTTTATGAAAAATGGGTTCATACCAGAACTTTGGTAAGTGCTGCTTCCCCAGAACTATGAAATATGGTGCAGCCACCTAGAACTCCCAGTCCTGATGGGAAAAAGCCCATTTTGCTCCTATCTTGGCTTAGCCAGGACTGGATCAGCCCCATGGTCATCTCTGGGGTGCAGCATCTTGGGGGCACAAGCCACAGCAGCCCATGGCACAGGCACTGGCCAGGGGAGATAACACCGGTCATTTCAGAGTCAGGATAAATTTTTTATCCCTGGCCTTTCCAGCAGCTCCTGCCCTCCACCCCAAGCAATTCTCAGCAGGAAATGGGGAGGATTCAGGTACCCACAGGACACACCACACGCTGCCCTGGCAGCCAAGTGCAAACACCTTGCAGAGTGAAACCATCATCTGACCACGCCGAGATGTGGCAGGGGGTGATCAGAGCTCTTCTGCCATCAAATCCAGAGTTTTCACAGCTCCCAGGAGAAGGGATGGAGCCAGAGGCTTCGCAGTTGCACAGCCCCAAACTATCACACTCAAGGCCTCTCCTCTAAACGCACGTGAGGAAGATGCTCTGTGTCTGCACTGAAGGAGGAAGCTCTTTAGGCAGGATAAATGTCAATGAGCTGCTGCAGATGGAGAAACCGAGGCACAGAGGGGATGTGGTGCAGTCCCAGAACAGCAGCAGCCCAGGACCACCCCAGGGATGGCAGCAGGCCCAGGGAGCTGGGCTTGCTGGGATCCGGAACCCCAACTCCAGCAGGTGCCATCCCTTCCCCAGCGCCCCCGGAGCAGAGCCAGCCCTCACCTCCCGGATCCCAGCTGCTATTTAAAGGTGCTTTCCTTGGCACACTCCCACGGGAACGTGCCCTGGGAAGGAAACGCTGGGAGCTGCTTCCCTCCGGGTGCCGGCAGACACGGGGGACAGGGAGCACGTTCTCAGCTCATCTAAAATTAGATGCAGTTCTCAGCCAGTGAGATCCTGCACCCGGCACCCTGCAGGCGGATCCGGGGTAATTTCCATCTGCGGGGGGCTCAGATTCCCGGGGTGGGATGTTCCAGGGGCTGGGGCTGTTTGGCACTGAGGAATCCAGCGAGAACATCCAGAGAGGGAGAGGGTCCTGTGTGCCAGCACCCCAACATCTCACACTGACAGGGACCCCTCCACGCCAGGTACCCCAGCAGCTCCGTGGCCAAGCCCAAACAGCCCAAGATTTCACTGGACAAACCTCTTCCAGCCCAGGCACAGGGGAGCTGAATCTTGGAACGCTCCGAGGGCCTGGGGCACTGGCACAACTCAAAGTGTTTCTGTGCATCACACCCCGGAGATGAGGACAGACCCCTCCCTGCTCCTCTGCTCCCCACTTCTGCCAAAGAGAAACATTTAAGAGAAATATCACTGATGTCTCAGCCCCGATAAAAGCTGATTGGAAGAATATGGAAAGCAGCACCATTAGAATTCTCACCAGAAATTTGTTTTGGTTCTCCAAATCATTTTAAATATTGTATTTAATAGAAAAATAATTTGCTCAGCTGTAAGAAACATCAATTTGCAACTTGAAGCCTTGTATATTAGCCAGAGAAGCTAATGTGTAAACATTAGCAGCTCCAGGAACGCGTGGGGTTTGGCCAATGCAATTCCAGGGAGAGAGCAGCCAGATATTAAGACAGAGGATTTGCATAATAAGTCACTTATGCCTGATAACCTCAGTGTTTGGAACACGCAGGACTAGAGAACAATATCCATCTGCCAGCAACTACAGAAGACATAAATCTCCTTTTTTTCCTCTTTTTCTTTTTTTGGACTGGTAAAGACTCTTTATGGCTTTTACCTGCAGGTCCCCACAGAGTTGTCAAACCTCCTGCAGCGAGTACCCAGCTCCACCAGCCTCCGAGGAACCCCAGGGATGGGGGAGAATTGGGAAATCTGGATTCATTACAGGCATTTTGAAGCAAATACAACTGGGAAAATACAACTACAAAGAGTTTGCAGTGCCACAGGGATGGTTTGTGCTTGGGCAAGGACCAAGTGTGCCATATATCACTGTGTGGTGAAAATGCATTTAAAAGCAAAAGGGAATAATTAATCTTGCCAGAATCCTTCCTTGGGGCAAATCCAGCTGCCAGTTGCAGCTCCACGTGCTCTTCCCTCCCACCCCAAAACAGCTCCAGGGGGATCAGAGGTTTTAGCTCCATGCCCAGAGGGGATGTGGGGATTTAACATCCCATCCAAGGGCTGTTCGTGCCCAGCACCCGGATCCAGCCCATGTGGCTCCAAGGAAGGGCCAGCATCGCTCCGTTACTCGAACCCCGCTCAGGAGAGGTCCTGCAGCACAAAACACCTCGAGCTGCACAGCCAGGAGGCCACTAACCCGCAGCACAAGTGCTTTAATAATGAACCATCACTTAATTAACATCATCAGTGCTGCCTCTTGGACTCCATGGGAAGAAAAACAAGGCAGGAAACCTTTGGAAACCTCCGTCCTGCCTCTATCAATCGCTCCCTGTGCAATTACAGCTCACGGGCTGCGGAGCTGTGCGACACCTTGGGGGAGAAAAATGGGAACAAATTAAAATAAACTGGAAAAGGCAGGGGGAAGGAAAGCTCATTTCTGCCCCTGGCTCCTTTATTGCCATCAGGTCCCCCAGGTCCCTGCTGAGGACCATCCACCCCACATGCCCAGGGACCCCGAGAGACCAGGACTGTGAGCCCCAAGGGGGACACGCTGCTTTCAGGGGACGCCTGAGGACACAGAGACGCTCCCTTAGCACAAATTCCCGCAGGAAAAGCAGCTGCCCCAGGACACAGCAGCACCACCAAAGCCCTGGGGGACTCCAACATCAGCTGCAGAAATCATGGGAAAGACCAAGTTTTCCAAACTAACCCCACTCTGCAGGGGATAAAAAAGGAACCCTCAGTATCCCCTCCCACAGCAGGTCCCACATCTCCGCAGTGACAGATGCAGGAGCACCAGGAGGCTCATCCTCCCAGGATGGAGCAGTGCCAGCGCTGGGAGGGCCTCGGGGGGCAGCTCCGAGGGTCATTTATGGCCTTTCAGGGCAGAGGATGGAGCCAGAGAGCCCTCGGCCCCCATCCAGCGACGGGCCCGCAGCATCCCCCCCATGCCCGGCCTCCCAGCCAGCCCTGGGCAGGATAAAGGTGGGAACAAGAGGAGCAAGGCTCAGTGCCGTGCACAATCCAGGTCACCGTCCTCCTCCTCGTTCCGTGCCACCAGAAGAGCCGGGAGCAGCAGCGTGGGCTGACTGACGTGGGCTGGAAGGTGGCAACGTGTGACGTGGGCACATCCATCCCCAGCGCCGGGCTCGGCTGAACCTCTGCTGGGGGACAGGGGGACCGGACCCGCGGGGAGGTCAAAGGCGGGAGGACAGGAAGGAGCCTTGTGCTCAGTGGGTCTGTCACAGCTCTGGGGAACACGATGGGCCCTGCCAGGCACCCTTCAGCCACATAAAGGTAGGGAAATGGCAAATCAATCCCAAAAAAAACAGGTTTGTTTTTATCAGCCCATGAATTTGGCTCAGCCACCCCAGTCAGTGCTGGCTTGGGCATCCATCCATCCCGACCTGCAGCACCCTCAACCCATTCCAGCAAAAACTCTGGGATTACACCAATTATGCAGGAATAACTGAGGAGTCCCTGCAGTGCCAGAAGTGCACACAACACGCTGTAACCCCATGGGAGCACCTTGAAACCCCAATGCCCAGCACCTTCCACCTCCTCCCTGCACACATCCTGCCCCAGACAGACCCCAGCTCCCACCTCTGACCAGCTGCAGCCCCCATTCCACGGGAAGGAAGGCAGGAGAGAGCCCCTCGTACAGAGAAATGTTATTCAGAGCCAGCAGCTCCCCAGACAGGAGCCTGGGTGAGAGACTAAATAAGAAGTTCAGCTGATATAAAGAGAAATAGCCCAACGCGGAGATGCGCTGCTTTAGTTTAATATTGTTATAATCCAGGGAAAGAGGCTGGCTGCAAAAAATCAATGGGATATTATCACCCAGCAGACAGATGAAAATACAGTAAAAATAAGTAGAAATAATAACAGAAATAGGAGAGTCCTTGGGAAGAGCCCCAAAAGGGCAGTGGCTGAACCTGCATCACAGGGAGAGGTCAGAGCCTGCCCTGGCATCAGGGGACTTCCAAAGTCACTCCCGAGCTGCTCCTTCCCCAAAAACACACTGGAAAGCTCCAGCAGCCACCTCCACAGGGTGCAGGGGGGGTGCCCCATTGCCACCAAAGCCACCAAAGTCCCCGCTGCCAGTTTGAGGTGCTGGGGGGTGACCAGGAGCATGCACCTGTGCTAATTCAATTAACCATGTTGAAGCACCTGGTAATTAAGGAAAGAGCATTTATGCAGCTAATTACCGAGGGTGTCAGTGTGCCTCTGCTGGCAGGCAGGATGTGCTGGCAGGGGATGAGGAGCTGGCCCTCGAGGGTATGTGGGCTGTGACAGGCTGCCAGCAGCAGGGAAGGACTTTGAGGAGACTCCATCCTGGGGCGGATCCGCCTGGACTTCCCGCCCAGCCTTGAGGACTGCTGCTGTTGAACCTCCACCATCACAGCTCTTGGAGCAACCCAAGGCTCAGGGTCACGCAGCACAGAGAGAGGGGGCTGCACCCCGAGGAGCCCTGCAGAGCACCCCCAAAACCACAGCAGCTCCACAGACACCTCCCAATCCATCCAAGTGAGGAAATGCAGCTTGCTGTAGTGCATCCCTCCCCCTGCTCTCGCCTCTGTAAGCGAGCGGCCACAGTGCTCCATCCCTTCCGCAGGAAAGCCATTCCCACATCTCCTGTCAGCAGACAGCAGGAAGACCCCTCAGGCAGAGCCCCAAAGCCAAGCCCCCCGCTCTGGGGAGCAGCTGGGCCACAGCAAGTGATTCATCTCCTCCTCTAGACTGGCCACCATTTGCCTCTGGTGACATCCTGCTCTGGGGGACACCCTGCCCCAGCCGGCATGTCCAGCAGCTCAGGGTCCAGCCGCTGGACCGGAGCCACACACGCTCCTCGGCTCGGGCAACTGGGCTAATGAGGCTGAAGGCCTCCAGCACAAAGCAGCTCAAACACCCAGGGGTCACCAGGGCTTGTCTCCTGAGCAGGGCCATGGGGACAGTGGCCTCGTTAAGACTCATCAGGTCACCAATGTCCCCATCCCTCATCCTCAGAGCATCTCCTGCCTCCCCATCCCAGCCACAATCCTGATTAACTTAACGATGTCAGGAAAGGTTGGACCCACATGGGGGGTCCAGGCAGCCAAAGCAGTTATTGGTTCATTTAGGGCTCCCCAGCACAGTTCCAGAATGGGCAAGGATGGACCCTCTGGCAGCCTGGGAAGGCTGCAGGGATCTGGGGGGGCTGTGCCAGCACAGCCACCCTGTCACGGGTGATTTGCCAGAATTTTTCAAGCCCAATTAAAAGAAAGGCATCAAAAATTGTGTATGACAAAAATATTCAGGAAGTTACTCCAGCTGCAACGTGCTCCCACCCCCAGCTGCAGTGCAATGCTCTGCTCCCACCATCCCTGTGGGGATGGGGCTTCCCCAGCTTCCAGTCCTGGGTGGGCAGTGGGGTCCTCAGGCACCAGGGGCATGGTCCCTGCCCCCCTTTCAGCAACGGGGCTGCTCAGAGCCCCCCACCCCCGAGCTGGGGCCACCATCCCCGCTGCAGGACACTGGGGTCAGCCAGGTGCCAAAGGGATGCCAAGCACCCTCCCCCACCCAGCTCCTGTTCCTCAACATCTGGAGCACTTCGGGAGGCAGGAAGGTCAGGAAATAACAAATTTATGGCCAAAGCCAGTCAGGAGGCTCCTTCCAGCTGTGAATCTGTCACACACAGTCGGGGTCACACACCGAGACCCCACTGAGCCCCAAACTGCAGCAGCATCGCATTCCCAGCATTCCCACTGCAGCCCAGCCTCCTCTCCGGGGCAAGCAGCATCCCGGCGGCCAGGCACCCACAGCACAGCCCCCGCACCCCCCTGTACCCCACGGCACAGGGGCACTTCTGCTGCCCTGCTCCTGCAGCAAGCAGAGCACCAGCACCCAGATTTGGGGTCCGGCAGAGGCACCCAGGGACAGGAACAGGGACAGCCCCAGCCTGGCTCGCCACAATCCACACTTGGATTCGCTCTCCAGGTGGGAGAAACTGGGGTGCAAAGCCCCTTAAAAGTGCAGTAACCCCCCCAGCAGTGCCCAGGCAGGAGCTGCAGACCCAGGCTGTGACAGCCGGGCAGGACCTGGAGCAGCACAGCAGCAGCCGGGAACAAACTGCAGCCAACAGCCAGCAGGAACACCTCTGGTTTACTAAAAATACATAAAATAACAGCCCCGAAGGGCAGCTGATGTGTGAGCCCCCAGTGCTGGCAGCAGGGAGGGCGACAGGGCTGCTCCACAGGCAAAGGCTCTCCTGCCTTTGCCTCCCAGCAGCTGCAAGAGCTGGACTTTGGCTTTTGATCCAGGCAGAGGGTGCAGAACCTGCCGCTCCCAGGGCCAGGAAAGCAAACAGCTCAGAAACACCCAGGAAAGTCCCCCTGGCACCTGCCAGCTCCACAGCCACTCCCCAGAGATGCCCTTTACCCCACGAGGAGGAGCAGATCCCACATCCCAGGACCCCTCCGGCCAGGCTGGCACCCCCTCCCCACCCCATCACCCACCCACATCCATCCCAGCACGGGGAAAGCAGCAGCAGCTCCTGCCAGGCCACCTGCAGCGGAAAGGAAAAGCTCCATCTCCAGGACTTGTTTATTTTGAGGCTGCCAACAAGGAGACAATTAGCTCCAGGGGATTAATTGTTGGGAATCTTTCCTGTCCAGAGAGGAAAGCCTCAGTTTCACCAAGTACAAGGAGGGGTCTCCAGGCTGGAATGGGAGAGCAGGATCCAAAGAAAGCTGCAAAGCAAATCCCAAGCTGCCATGGGGGAGAAGAGGTTTGGGAATCCTGACATTTAATCACGCAGTAACTAAAGGTTCCAGACACGCCTAATAAGACAATTATAGTGCATGTTAATAATAGATTATTAAAAAGCTTATTTGTGGAGGTTTAAGCAGGCAGATGGCAAGGCCGTGTCGATAAGGCTCTCCAGAGCCTGTGCTACCTCCCAGCTCCAAGGGATGCAGCAGGGATTTGCCTTCCTCTGCCTCCAGCTCCTCGTGCTTAACCCTCGCACGACTGCCCAAAGCAAAGCAGCAAATCCCTGGAGAGGGGCTGCAGCCAGGGGAGGAGTGTTATGGGGTGTTTTGGGGTGCTCAGAGCTCCCAGCCCCTCTGCAGAGCAAGGATTGGGTGATGAAGTGATGGAAAAACTCCATTCCAGGTGCAGTCACGGGAAAAACCAACATCAACAGGCACAAGGAGGTTGTCACAGCCAGGACAGCGGTTAAAGCCACCAACAAGCACCTTCCTCGGTCTTCCAGGGGGTGGTGTCCCTCCTCCCCCAGGGCTCTGATCCCGATCGGCTTTATTCTGGGAAAGCTCCCAGGGAAGCTGGAATACCGCTGGTTTGTGTTAGCTGGGATAACAAAGGGAAAAATGTGCACTTCGGGCCAGGAGGTGACTCACCAGCATCCCTGTTCCTGGGGCCGGGGCAGGTCCAGGCACCCAGAGGGAAAACATGAAACAGGAGTTTTGGAACAAGAAGAAAAGGGTAAAAGTGAAACAAATGCAACTGCAAGCCTTGATGAGGGAGAAAAAAACAGGCATTGCCAGGCTCCACCACGGAGCTGCAGATACAGAGCCAGAGGGACAGGTCCATCCAGGAGCATCAGTGTCACTCGGAGCCTCCCGAAATTCTGCTTCTCCCTCATGGATGGTGAAAATCCACCACACTCCAGTGTCCCTCTGCACACACTGGAGAGCCAAGGGCTTGGGAGCCAAAAGCCTCTGCCCTGGGCACACTTGGGCACGTCAACAGGATTTTCCGGAGCATCCCGACGCAGGAGCCTCAAGGATGTTTGCGCTGTCTGGGCGCTCTGAGAAAGGGCACGGCACTCCCAGGGCATTAAAAACACACGTAGGAGCAAACAAGAGAAAGAGCTCCTTCGCTGGCACGGCAGAACAGGCAAGAGGGAAAAAAAACCCGAAGCCTGAAACAAGCTGACAAGGAAAATGTAACGTTCTCGCACATTTTATGTGCTTGGTGAAGGCGGGGTGGGGAGGAAAAAAATGCCTTGGCATGGGAGAGCCCATGGAGAGCCAGGCGGAGGGAAATAAACATCGGGAAAAGCGCTGGAAGAGCAGCGCCAGGCACCTGAGCACCCGGAGGGCACAAACACCGACNACCCCGCCCCTGCCCCCCAGCCGGGGACCCCCCGCCCCTGACCCCCTCCCCCGAGCATCCCCTGCTCGTCCCTTCCCCAGCGCCTCCCGAGCCCCCGGGACCGGCAACGGGCGGCGTCTGCCCCGCTCCCGACCCCAATCCCAGCCCCGGGAGCGGCGTCTGCTCGGCTGTTCCCATTCACTCGACCGAGACAGCACCGCCGCGTGGGGTCGGGGTCACCCGTGCCACCTCCTGCCAGCGCTGTCCCGGGGGCCAGGGACGCTGGGGGGCCCCGTCCCCCTGCCTGGCCGCAGCTGGTCACCGCAGCAGCAGCCACGTCCCCCAGCCCCCCCAAAAGCGCTCTGAGTGCCCCCGGAGACGCCACCAGCCCTAGTCCGGTGCTCCCTGGCAATCCCAACCTCCCAAGTGGAAGCTGCAAACCCAAATATTTTATTTGCTAAATTGCTGCTAACGAAGTCGGAGCCGAGTGCAAACAGCTTCCGCATAATTCCGGCAGGAGTGCCACCAGCACCGCGGCTCTGTGTCCCCACCGCCGGAAAACAGCCCGGGAGCACGGGGGACACGGGCTGAGACCCCTGAGAGCAGCTCACTGCTGAATTCTTGGGGTGCGACACAGAGAAGCGGAAATGCACCGTATCATGGAATCATCTGGGTTTGGAAACGTCACCGAGTCCAACCATGCCCCCTACACTGCCAGGGCCACCACGTCCCCGAGTGCCACATCCACCCTTCCTAGCAGGGAAGACAGCGGAGGGAAATATTTGAGCCTGCACAACCTCCTGCCCCGAGCCCAGCGAGCCGGCCCGCTCCTGGCCACGGGCTCCCAGCAGGGAACGGCTCCGTGTCCTGCTGCAAAGAGCCCAGGGAGCAGAGATGGGGCTGGCCAAGGCCGCTGGTGCCAGGCACAGGTCCCTGTCCCGGCCTCTGGCACCACGCGAGCCCCCGGGTCACTCAGGCTGGGGGTCAGCCAGTGCCCCCCAGCACCACCAGCTCCCCTCTGTGACAAGCACAAGGGGCCAGCGACGACACTGCGGAATCTTCACGAACTACAGAAAGTTTGAAGGCTGCAGGAACGAGCAAAGAGCACCCCAAGGCCGTGGAGGGCTGTGACCAGGGCACCCCTCTTCCTCCCTGTGCCTCAGTTTCCCCACCTGTAGAAGGGACCACACTGCGCCCCTTCTTTCCAAAGGCACAGCTAAAAATCCCCATCTTCTGGAAACACCCACCGCGACAAGCAGCTGGTGCTCCCCAGCGACCCAGAGCACGTGCGAACGGCTGAAATGGTTTTTTTACCAGCCCTGCCGACTGTGCAGCCCCAGGGATGAGCCGGGCAACCTCCCCATAGCCGGCCAAGCGCAATCAGCAGGAGCGAACAGCAGATCCGGGTGAAAAGCAGCCTGCAGCGGAGCGGGGGGCTGGGGGCAGCCCCCTCACCTCCGGCTGGATCCAGTCCCTTCGGCTCCGCTGCGGAGCTGCGCCTGCTCTGCACCTACCAGGGAAACGGAGCGAACGCTCCTGATTTACACCAGAGCGGGCTCGCTCCTGCCGGGAAGGGAACCCACCGAGGGAAAAGGGTTTGCTTAGGAGGGGGACCCTCCCCACAAAGCCCCCCATCCCCCAGTGTGTTCCCACCGCTGGCCCTCCGGCCCCTCACGGGCTGCGGCAGCTCAGCCCTGAGAGCCATCAGAGCACCACACACCAGGCCTGGGGAGCAGCAAACCCCAAACCCCCCCTCGACACCGGGGGGGCAGAAGTCCCTTACTCCAGCAGGGCACCGAGCCCCCCACCAGCTCCGTGCCTCAGTTTCCTCATCGCCCCGTGCTCAGCCCCGAAGCTCAGAGAAGCAGCTCCCCCCCGCACACAAACCC
>VZTH01019002.1:8906-38913 GCA_013397815.1 Aleadryas rufinucha
AAAAATAAAAAAAAAAAAAAAAGAAGAAGGAGGCAGGATTGGGCTTTTTTTTTTTTCCTTTTTTCCCCCCTCTTTTTTCCTGATCAGATGCCTGGCTCGGAGTGCTACAGAGCCAATTTTCATTTTGAAATTTCCTTTCATTTTTAAGTTCCCCACAAGAATTTGGAGCTGCAAACCAAAATTAGGAGGTGTCAGACTTCACAAACCAACCCAACCCCAAACCTATTCATTAACTCAAAAAGCATCTTCTGTTTTCTCAATTTTCTGGGAAAAAAATTAACTTTGGGTATTTTTTTTTTCAAATAAAAACATTGCTTTTTTTAAAAAACTGAATTAAGCAGAAAGACTCCTCATGTTTTGCTGCAGAAGGGAGAAATGGGGGTTGGCTCTTGGCTGAAGGCTGCTCTCCCTTTTGCCCTCCCTGCTGCCAGCCTGTGCCATGGGACAGGCAATTTCTGGGACATGGATGGGGATTTGCACCTTTGATAAGGATGGTTTGAGATCCTGGGGCCCCCATTTGTTCCTGATGTCCCAACATTTGTTGGCTTTCCCTGCATCCATCCTCCTCCTCCTCCTCCTCCCTGCAGGAGCTCAGACCTCAGTGCAGCCCGAGAGACCCCACAGGGCACAGCCTGAAAATCCCTCCCTGCTCCCAGTTCAGTGAGGAAAGGGAAGGAGATCTGTCCCCAGCAGGAAATTTGCCCATTAACACCCCAGACACCAAAGTCTCAATGGAGCTCTNTGCAGGAGCTCAGACCTCGGTGCAGCCTGAGAGACCCCACAGGGCACAGCCTGAAAATCCCTCCCTGCTCCCAGTTCAGTGAGGAAAGGGAAGGAGATCTGTCCCCAGCAGGAAATTTGCCCATTAACACCCCAGACACCAAAGTCTCAATGGAGCTCTTCCCCCTGAAGCAGCTCAGATGCCTCTCCCTGATGGGAAGGCTAAAAATAAGCACATTCTCCACAAACAGCTTAAAGATGTTGAAAATGAAAAGCAACAAAGGCTGGAGAATGGATGAGTCACGAAATTACAGGGCTATCTTTCGAAGAGCAAAACAAAACACACAGAGCCCCCCAGCCCTGGCTGCTGAAATCCATCGGGGATTTGGGGCTGCGTTGGGGCTCTCTGCCCTTTGCAGGCACTCGGCTGAGTTTTATGAGCTCTGAAGGGTGAAACCTTACCCAGTTCTGCTCCAGCCTATGCCAGAGCTGCTCTGTCTGAGTGACGAGAGGAACCCCAGCAGCACGGACAGGAGGTGCTGTTCTCTCCCATATGGGCATTGCTGGGGGTGTTTTTTGGGATAACACCCCTCACACGAGCTCCCGGGATGCGGAGCCTTCCTGCAAGAGGTGTAAGCAAAAATTCCTGTCCACAGAGTATCCTCTGGCCCTGGAGAAGCCACAAGTGTCTGGAGTCTCAGCTGGGAAAAGATCTCTGTGGGTGTCACTGCATGTCTGTACCTTTAGCTGGGTGAGATAAAAAGATTAAAAGGAGCTCTCAGTTTGGGGTTTTCCCCCCTCCCTCAAGGTCTCCTTTCGATGAGCTCCACCAGGGTGGGCTCTGTTGCAAAGCTGCAGCTTTTTTAGCATTTGCAGATGAGCCTGAATCAAAATGCTGGCATTTGAGGCAGCAGGAGAGGGGCTGGCCTGGTGCCAAACCTGTGCCTACATCTGATGTTTGCAGCCAGCCCCAGGCTCTGGAGCAGGCTGGAATGAGCCCTTGGATCCGGGCTCATTGGAGATGCTGATGTGCTGGTGCTGCTGCCAGGGTGTGGGACACCCTCCTCAGGGTCTGGGGGGCTGCAGGGTGCCCCTTGCTGCCCATCACTGAATCCCAGGATGGTTTGGGTTGGAAGGGACCTTAAAGGGACCCAGTGCCACCCCTGCCACCTTCCACTGTCCCAGGTTGCTCCAAGCCCTGTCCAACCTGGCCTTGGACACTTCCAGGGATCCAGGGGCAGCCACAGCTTCTCTTGTCAGGGCCTCACCACCCTCACATCACCCTCAGCACCCTCACCCATCCTTTTTGTGGCTGCAGGAGGGGACAAAGGCCGGCAGTGCCAGGCCAGGCTGTGTGAGAGCCTGGCCTGTGTCCCCAGCCCGCTGCAGCACCGCTGCCTCTCTCCCAGCCCAAAGAACCCCTTGATCCATAAATCCATAGCCCAGGCTGGCAGCTCCAATAAAAGCTGTGCCCAAGGATCATCAATCCTGGAGCAGAGCTCGCTCAGCAGTGATTTAATCTCAATATTCCATTCTGAAATGTGCTAATTAAACTCCAGGAGAAAGCATCCAGTGCAGGAGCTAGGTGGAGGAAAAGGAAAATTATTCTCCTGGAATAATTAAGCACCATTAAAACATGAAAATCCAGGCTAGGGAGCAATTGTGCTCCTTCCACCAAGTGTTTCATCAGAAGTACTGGGATGGGATTAAGCAACACTGAAAATGTGGGCTGCGAGTTGGAAACCTCTCCCACTCATGAGAGCCATGGGGCTGGGAAAGGCTCCTGAGCCCTCCCCGGGGAGGGGGACAGTGGGTGTTTCCCAGGACTTTCCAGATTGGAGTGGATAGAGCCCTCTGCCCAGCACTGTGGGGAAGGAAGGATTGCAGAGCTCCCCCCTCCAATGGCCTTCCTGATTTTCTGGGGTTTTCATTCATCCCTACCTGAGCAAAGCTCTTTAATCCCATCGAGGACTTTCTCCTCTGAGGCACCTCAAAGTTTGGCCCTCCAGGCCTCACATTTGGATAAAAGGGGTGTTTTGAAGCCACCCAGCTCTCCCGGAGCCATAGCCTGGCTTGCCCTGCCTCCCCTTGGACACCCAATTTATTGCTGCCGGATCCGTGGCGCTCTCGCCCCATGCCGGGCTCCAGACCCCAAGCACAGACCCTGCCCTGCCTCGGGGGCTCTGCTGAGCAGCTCCCCACGAGCTGGGTGGGCCCATGGAACGGGCCTGCCTGGAGTGAGCAGCTCGATGGCAAAGGACATCAAGTGCTGACCACTTGTGATTGGAGTGCCAGCCCTGCGCTGGCAGTGCCAGCCCCGCCGGTGTCCCCAGGCAGGGCTGGCCACAGCCTGCCCTGCTGCCATCACTTATTCTGTCACATCAGGGTTTTACTGTCTCTGCCTGTGTCATTTCCAGAGTGCAATCCAAACATCCTGGGGGTGATTCCCGAGGAAGCCCCATCCTTCTGGAGAGCTCCATCCCAGCTCCCTCCCTCTGCCACCCCCGGCCCTGGGGCTGCCCAGGGCACCATAAAACCAGAGAGTTTGCAGTGATCAGCTCCGTATTTTAACAAAGAAGAAAGGGGAAAGAGCCGTGGGCTGCTCTTAGTGGTGTGGACACAATCTGGAGATGTTCTGGATCTATTTAGGGATTAATGAGGACTCAGTCCTTTCACAATTTTTAGTAATAAATATATCGGCCTGATGGATTTTCCAGCTACTGTTTTCAGCCACGAAGGTTGGAACCTTTCTGGTTAATGTTTTCCAGAGCTGAAGGAAAGGAAATTAGCTAAAGGCAGGGAATAACCTTCCCAAATGAGGGGGTTTGCCCCCATTTACTCACACAGGCAGCTGCAGGTGAAAGTTTCCTCATGGATCAAGGGAAAAAATTGGAATGAAAAGAAAAAGGATTAGGAGATTCATCTGCATCTCATTCTGATGGAACAACATTTGGTGCCATCACTCACCTTCCACTGCTGGTGCTGAGGGCCTTGCTCCTGGAGCAAGGATTCTGTTCCCACTGAGCACAGGAATGCCAATAACTTCATAAAAATGGGAAAACTGTGGGATGTAGCCCAGCCCTGATGGTTTATAAGGGACATGGAGCATGGCTCAGTTCCTGAATCTCTGTGCAGGCAATGTCCAGGCACTGGGATAGGGGCAGTGGGATGCAGAAATCCCCCCCTGGGGCAGGACAGGTGAGCTGGTGCAGCAAAAAGGGTTGAATATCAACAGAAATGGGGTTTATAGTTTGCACAGGGAGCAGAGAAAGCCAAAATCCCTCTGCCCCCAGGTCCTGAGCTGCAGATCATGTTCCTTCTGATCCCAGGAAAATGCCAGCATGGGGAACACGGTGACCCCTGGGGCTGAAGAGAAGGAGACAGGAAGGATTTTACATCAGAAAAGTACAAGGGAGACAAGATGTGAATTAAACACCTTTGAGCCCTAAAACCAGCACTCTGCAGGCTTTGTTTGATGCTCACACGGCTGTGGGAGTGTTGCTGGAGATGACGGGTGTCTCTCCAGGCTGTTTTCCAGATCCAATTGAGGCAATTTTAGCTGTGTTGGGCTCCCATCAGAGCCTCTCCTGCAGTCAGCTGCTCTCCCCAGCACAACATCTCTGCTTGCTTTCAGCCCAAATTGGTTTTAGTTAAACTTCCCCCAGTGGAAGTGTCCTGGCCCAGCTCTCCCCAGGGTCAGGGCTTTGCTGGTGCCAGGCAGTGATCCAAGGGCTGTGTGCCTCAGAAGCATTCCAAAGGGAGCTGGGTAGCCAAGTGAGCTCCACCAAGTGCTGGCACCAGGCTGAAGGTGACTGCAGCAGGGAGAGAAAGGGATCTGCTGGCTGAGGGGGAGATTCAGCTGGGGAAGGGAACTCCTTCAGGCACTGCCTCTTTCCCAGGGCAGAAATCTGAGACCCCTGGAGCTGTCGGATCAGTGATGTGGATCTCCCTGCTCTGCTCCTCTGCCTCCAGCATCCCGTGGAGGTTGGGCAGGCTGGGGGGCCCTGGGTTCAGGGAGAGCACAGTTTGTGCACACAGAGTGCAGGAGACACCTGCAGATGTGGATTCTTCTCCACTGCTGCTGGCCTAGAAGTCCAAGACCATTCTGGCCAATACCAGCAATGGTGTGGCCAGCAGGACCGGGGAAGTGAGGGCAGGGATTGTCCCCTGTGCTGGCACTGCTGAGGCAGCTCCAGTCCTGGGGTCAGTCCTGGGCCCCTCAGGACAATGCAGACCCTGAGGGGCTGGAGCATGTCCAGGGCAGGGAATGGAGCTGGGAAGGGGCTGGAGCCCCAGGAGCGGCTGAGGGAGCTGGGAAAGGGGCTCAGCCTGGAGAAAAGGAGGCTCAGGGGGGCCCTTGTGGCTCTGCACAACTCCCTGACAGGAGGGGGCAGCCGGGGGGGGTCGGGCTGTGCTGGCAGGGAACAGGGACAGGAGGAGAGGGAACGGCCTCAGGCTGGGCCAGGGCAGGTTTGGGTGGATATTGGGGGAATTTCCCCATGGAAAGGGTGCTCAGGCCTTGGCAGGAGCTGCCCAGGGAGGTGGTGGAGTCCCTGTCCCTGGAGGGATGGACGTGGCACTCGGGGACATGGGTCAGTGGTGGGCCTGGCAGTGCCGGGGCAGTGACTGGACCTGATCCTGGAGGTCTTTTCCAACCAACGATTCTGTGCTTCTGAAAAAGGAACCGGCAGCTTAACCCCCCTCCCTGCCGAAAGGAGACCCGGNTCCCTTTGCTTGATTTTTTTATATTATTTTTTTCTCTCTCTTCGCCATCCTCACCGCCCAGATCTCTCTGTGCCTCCTCCCTCCATCCTCCCTTGAATTACTCGTCTGGGAGCGATCTGGAGGGGCGGTGGGGGGGGGGGACAGTGGAGCCGAGCAAACCTGTGGCGGAGGAGCCGGCTGGGGGAGAGGTGAGTGAGGAGGTGGCGAGGGATGGGGAGCTCGGGCTGCCCCCCGGCCGGGCGGGGAGGAGGGGAGGGCTCGCAGGGAGCCGGCTGCGCGCAGGCAGCGCCCTCCCCTCCCCGGCTCGGCGGCACCGCAGCTCCACGGGGAACCTGTTGGGGCTTCAGCCAGCCCTGCCAGCCGGGTCAGACGGGCCGGCAGCCGAGCGATGCCCGCGGGGGATCCGCGGGTGGCCGCGGGGGTGCGCGGGGGGGATGCTCGGGATGCTCATCCCCTCCCCTCGGTAGCCGGCCCCGCGGTGTGGTGGATTCGCGGCTGTCCCCCCTGTTGGGCGGTGTGCGGCTGTGGGCGCTCACACGCGGGTTTGTGGAGTTGCCATGGAGCGGCACAACAGCACTTCGGCTGCCCAGAAAACCTTTTTTATTAATTTGCTGGCCCCCTGCTCGTCCGTAGCGCGGGTGATGTAACGAGAGCTCGGTGTCCCTGCGGTGTCCTGCTCCCGGGGAGCCGGACACGGATGGAGATCCCGGATCCCAGGGCACAGGGAGCGTTCGCCATCTGTTTGAATGGACGAGTCCTAATGGATCCGTCAAACCCAACAAATGCACTTGACGGAGGAATTTGGCCCCGAACACCTCCTGATGCCGCTGTCGGCAACCAAAAGGCTCCGAGCAGAGTCGTGCCCGTCCCCAGCTCGGAGCTGTGATGAGCCCAGCCCCGACTGGTTTCAGCTGATTCAACCACCAGGTTTAACACCTGATTCGCAGCGATCGCCTCCTGCTTCCCCCCTCGAGCAGCGCCGGGGCTGCAGTGGGGCGGGCTGAGCTGCCGGGCTGTGCCGGGTCCTGGGCGAGCTGTTCTCGGTTACTCAGCAGCTCCTCAGACCTTTCCCACCCACCAAGTTTCGCTGTTCTCCATGGAGCAGCTGCCTCCCCCTTAGCGCCGTGCCGCGCTCATCCGCGGGGCGCCTGGCGAGCTGTGTCCCCTCCCGGTGGCTTTGGGAGAGCGCTGGAAGTCCTCGGGATACGGATGGGCTGCGCCGGGAGACGAGAGCGGGACGGGAGCTGCGGTGGGAGCGGCTCCCCGGGCTCTGGGTGCCGGAGGAGAGGTGTGTGATCCTGCGTGGCTCCAAGGGCTCGCTGGACTACAGGAGGAGCTTCCCGCAGCCTGGGAAATGGAATTTGCCCGCTGTCGAGCTGTAGAATAGCTGCACAAGGCCGGCGCTGGCACAGGACTGGAGCGCCCAGGGTGCTGGCATCACGTAGGCAGCTGCCACCGAAATGACACACTTGATTGAAGGCCAAAAGAACCCAATACGTAACTGCTGTGATTAAGCTCCATATGATGCCTCAGAGCAAGTAAAAACCCCTCCTTCATCTCATCTTGCTTGTAACGAGACAGCCGTTGCAGGGCTCTCATTTGGGTCATGTTGTGGCTTTTGGGGGATTTTGGGGGGGTTGTTTTGGGTCGGTTTTTTTTTGCTTCTGGCTGTACACACCCATGACCTGCAGCAATCCGCACCCCCGCGATGCCCCCTGAGAGCCTGGGGCTGTAGGTGTGCTGCTAGCTGGGAATACAGATCCGAGCAGGTAAGAGCTCCCGATGCCATTTCTTTACCAGGGAATGTTCCAGCTGGCTTCCCCTGGGGAGGGAGAGGGTCTCTGCACGCGCCCTTCCCCCTGGAATGCGTGTGTGGGACTGCATTCCCGGGAAGGGTTTGACGGGGAAGCTTCATCCTTTCAGTTCGGGGAGTCTCGGTGGATGCTCGGCTGTTTCCTCAGAGGATGCTCTGGACCTGTAGCCAGATCCTCTCTGCACTGCACCTGTGGGTAGAGGCTCTGCCCGGAGGGCTCTGCCTGGTTCGGGGCAGAATCCCACCAGGAAGCGAGGGACCCCAGCCCGATCCTGCTCGGGGTGACGCTTCCAGGGGGTGTCAGGGCTCTTCTGGGGAGGGTCTGTCCCGCAGGAGCTGCGCTCTGCTCCTGAATTCCTCAGGAGCGTGCAGAGGTTCCCACAACGCCTTCCCTTAAGTTCTCGGTGGGGCGGGGGTTCGGTGCTGGAAGCAGGAGGGTTTGGGCAGGGAACAAAAGCGCCTCGCAGGCGGCTCTCTGCCATCGAGCCCCAGGGCAACGCTTGGCTTGCGAAGAGAAAAAAAACCCAAGTCAAACCAGAGCAATAGTTGGCACAAAGGGTGATTTAACCCGAACCTCCTTCCTCGCCTGCCTCAGCCGCGTGGGGAGCGAGGTTGAGCCTCCTGGTTCCCCGCTCCCCCCTCCCTGGCTCCATCACCACGCAGGTTCTGTCCAATCGCGGTGTGCTGGAGGGCTCTGCTGATGCAGCCGATCCCTTCCGTGCCAGGGCAGGTCTGTAACTGTAGATGGGTTTAGAAAGAACGTTTTGGTGGCTGCTTGTCCGGGCTTCCCTGCCCCAGCCCAGGCACGTTTCAATGGCCGGTCCCGTGCGGCTCCCTCCGCCTCCAGGAAAGCTGCCCCTGTAAGTTCGATGCAATGCAAGTTTCTCGTTGTATTTCTCTCGAAATGCCCTAATTTCTAAGCGAAATCATGGCTGGACCCATGAAATGAGGGTGCTGTGCATGTTCTGTCTTCCAGAGTTGTGGTAAACTGAGCAAAATGCGCACCGAGAACTCCTTGGACTAGAAATGCCCTCCACCATCGTCTTAGATTTGTGCTCACAGAACTTTTATTGATTTGGGATGAAATATGGCAGGCAGTCTATGAGGACATGCAAATTCAACCAGGCAGAGCCTTTTCAGAAAATGCTGGGAATGTCAGAAGGGTCTGAGAGCGTTCACTGTAGCCAGGTGCCTTCCCGAGGTAAACTGAGAGGGTTTTTAATGCTGTGTAAACAAGACCAAGTCAGTTTTATTCAGTTTATACAGTCCCTAGCTAACGATGTACTGGGAATTGATCATATGGAGGAGCTTTGCAAGGCTGGGGAGGCTTTAATTGTGTTTTTAACCTGTAAATGTGGTTGGTGTTAAAAGTGTGAGCCAGAAACTCCAAGTAAATGCTGGGTATTATGCAATAGTTCTTGGGCTATCATGAGAAGAGGGCAATAGAAACAAACTGTTTTATAGGTCTGCTTTTAATTAACTGCAGCCTCCTTCGATAAAAGCACCAACATGTGAAAATGGTTCTCAGAATAAAGACATTAAGTGCTGGTAATAAAAGCCACAGTCTGAATTTAGTCTGTTGAACCTGGAGCCCATGGGCAGGACCTGGAAAATGTAAAGAAATTCAGTGGGTGGTTCTAAAAGTGCCCTCTCATTCCTTGAACTTAACATCAGCCTGTGGAGGCTTGCTGGGCATAATTGCATTTGCATTTTTACAGCAGGAGAAAAGCAAACCTGAAACATCTGCCCTGAATTCTGTCCTCAGGTCTGTCCCTGAAGCATCTGCCCTGAATGTTGCCCTCGGGTCTGTCCCAGCTGGGGCTTCCAGGCCCCTTTTTGGACCTGGACCCTTCCTGGACCTCCCTTTTCCAGGCATTATCCGGCCATTTCACCTGGCTGGAGGGTTTGGATCTGTGTTGTTCCATGCCTGGAGCCGTTCCGTGCTGTGCGGGCATCTCTGCAGGTCTGGTGGCTGTCCCTGGGGTGGGGACACTGTCCAGTGGGGTGGGGACACTGCCCAGTGGGGTGGCAGGGCCCAGTGGGTTCATCTCTGAACCCCCAGCAGTGAGCGATGCCTGGGGGAGCTGGGTGGAGGTGCAGCTTTGGGGCTCTCTGATCCATCCCTGTTCCTTACCCTCCTGTATTTCCAAGCCTTTTCCCAAAGTCCTTCCCGTGGTATCTGCAGGGGTTTGGATATTCAGGAATGCAGGAGGGTTAAAATGGGGCTGCTTTGCCTTTGAACAGGCCCCGGGCAGTGGGGGTTTGCTGAGGTCCCTGGGTGTCCTGCGGGGTGCTGGGGTGGCTGGCACAGGTGACAGCACGTGCAGACAGACAGGTGACAGCAGGAGAACGCTGTGTGCATATCATTTCCTTGGCATCTCTCTCTCCTGGCTGCTGGAATGTTAAACCAGAACGTGAGCCAGCCCCAGGAGCTGGAATTTGTTCGGTCACAGGAATGCTCCGCTGATGTCCTGCACAAACCCAGTTTGGCTTCGTCCCTTCCCAGCCTCAGTTCCCTGGGTTTGTGCTCTCCTCCTGCGCAGGCCTGCAGGGGTCAGGGGGCAGAGCTGCAGGTCTGACCGTGCCTGACGAGGCTCTGTCCCCTCAGAGTGTGCAGAGACACCTCCGTGCCTCTCAGGAGTTTCCCCTCCTGCCAAGCCCTGGGCAAACTGAGGAGGAAAAGCCGGCCCAGGTGAGCCCTGCTGGGCTCCCAGCCTGTCCCAGCTCAGGGAACTGCAGGAGCTGCTGGCCCCAGTGCTGCTGTGACCCCAGGGAAGTGTCCCACAGGCAGGGTTTGGATACCTGCACTGTGTGTGCTGCTAATTAGCAAATGTCCCAAAGGGTTCGAGGACGGGTCCAGAGGCTCCCAAGGACGTCACAGCAAAGTGTTCCTTGGGATCTATTTGTTCATTCAGCCTCAGAGACTCTGCCCTGACCCCTTTTAAAAGCAGCACTCGAGGAGAAAGGGCCTCTCTCCTTTTCCCCATGAGTATCCCTGACCTCTCCAGGGCAGTGATTTCCCCTCTTGGCACATCAACTCTTATGCAAGTGAGATCCCAAAGAGTTGATCAACCCTGCCAGGTATTGAGGTTGGGAACAGCCAGGCCGAGAGCAAATCCCAGAGAAAACAAGAAAATGAAGTCTCTGTAGCTGTTTCCAATTACCCAGTGCCGCTGTTCTCCTGGTGCTTCAGGAAGAAACATGGAAATCTCTCAGGGTCGAGCTTGTTTACAGAGTGCTTGTGGGTTTCAGACCCCGCCAGCATCAGATTTCTCTTGTACGTTCCCTTCAAATAAAGGCTGAAATAAAAATAAGGACGCTGTAATTTGTGCCACCCCGAGAGCTCAGCGCTGCTCCAGCAGGAAATGATCCCCGGGGTTCTGGAACAGCTTTGCTGAGATCTTCCAGGGAGCAGGAGCTGGCAGGGAAAGCAGCACAGACTGACCCTGCTCTCCCTGACAGGATCTGCTGTCTGGGGAGCTGAGGATGCTGAGGTGCTCCAGCACGGGCTGGGGCCAGGGAGCGCTCCGAGCTTTGCAGCCTCACAGCTCCAGGGCTTGGCCCTTGGAAACGGCCCATTCCTGGTGACTGCTGGGTGGGGGGTCACCGGGGCTTGGGGTCACCGGGATACTCCTGCCACAGCAGGGGGTGGGGTTAAACAGCTGCTCTGGATGGAGGGATGGGTGGAAGGATGGATGGACAGATGGACGGATGGACACACAGACCACCTTTGGCGGCGGTGCTGCAAGTCCTGCGTGTCCAAGGCAGCCGATGTTCCCGGTTTCTGCGGGAGTGGAGCCACTGGCACAGCAATCCCTGCACCCTCTGTCCCCACAGCCCATTCTCGGGTTGGTGACAGCCAGCCTGGTGGCTCTGGGCACCTCTGGCTGGGACAGCTCTCCCTCTGGGTCTATTCACCCTCTCCCAGCAGCCTGGAATCCTCTTTGGAAACCTGGATCCCCTTCAAGCTGGGCCGTTGTGTCTGAGGACACTTTTCCAAGCAATCTGCTGGCCCTGGATGTTTGCAGGGAGTGGATCTTGGTTGGAGTCTTACACCCCGATCCACCTCAGTTTATATAAAATTACTTCAATGCTGGGGTTGCCCTCGTCTCTGATTCCCTTCTGCTCATTCCTGTGTGTTGGTGGCTCCAGCTCTCCCAGCTCCCAGGGAATTGTCTGTAGGAACCGTCAGCCATTGCTTTAAAAAATAACCCTCCCCAGATGTCCCAAAGCCTCCCTGAAAGAAGAGGTCTGGCAGAAGTCAGATTTATTGGGAGCAATTAATTGTCCTGCTAAGAGCCCTCAATGTTTTGGCATTTCATTAATAAGACGTAATCAACCACCAGGCTATTTGGAGTGTGTTACTCTGTCAAATCCACTGTTAATTGTCATTATTTGATAGATTTCATGTTTATAATTACCCGTGTGTGACGCAGGGTGTGCTCTGAATAATCCATTGTGTATTGTTTTGTGAAGCAGGGCGCTGGGGGTGCCAGGAATCGCTGCTGCTCGTGGCTCCAGGGCTGATTTATGGCCAGGGGAGGGAACCGGACAGGAGGGAGTGAACAGGAGCTCAGGAAAGTCCCCTCCAGCCAGGCCCAATGAGCAGGCACTCAGCAGCTGTGAGTGGAGGAGAAAAGGGTTCAGTAGAGCAGGGAATGTGTTGGGGATGGGTTCTGGGGGTGAGGGTGCACGAGTGACACTTCCTCCTGCTTTGATGTGCTCCTCAGCTCAGCTCAGAGCTCCGGGATATTTTTTTTCCTTGCTGTCAACAAGGACCTCATTCCCATCCTTTAGTTCTGAGTGATCTCGTGTTCTTGTAATCAGGAAAAAAATGAGCTGAGTATTCCAGAGAAAGGGAATTGGGATCTTTTAGTGTGTGGGCAGCCAGGACTGCGGGGTGGGCTCGGTGTGAGGGGCTGGGCAGGGGTGGGCGATGCTCCAAAGCCTCTCTGGCACCCCTGACCTGCTGTGGGTGCTCAGCTGAACCCGCTCTCTGCTGGCTTTGTCAATCCTGAGTGCTGGAGAAGCCGATTTCTGGGAAGGGGGCCAGGAGGAGCCCCCTCCCACTGCTGGCAGGGATCCCTGGCAGGCACAGGGTGGTCCTGGCTCCCCTCGCAGCACGGACAGGATGCTCTGGGCAGGGAAAACGGGATGCAGTGGGCTGGGAGTGCTGTGGGAGCTCCAGCAGCTCCATCATCCTCCCCCCAGGGTGGCTCCTCCTGGGGTTTAAGGCCCAGGAGGAGCTCAGAGCCCCCAGTGTGGGAAACAAGCCATCAGCAGCCGTGAGTTTTCACCCCGTTACCTCCAACAGCGTCTTCCAGCGAGGCACCAGGGCCTGGGGACAGGCAGGAGATGTCTCTCCTGGGCAGCCAGGCTGTGTCCCTTTTGGTCAAGCAGGGTGTGTCCCTCCTGGCCAGGCAGGAGATGTCCCTCCCAGTCAGGCAGGCTGTTCCCTGTCCCTCCTGGTCATTTGTTCCAGGGGTTGGTCACCTTTGCCATTAAAGCTCTGCCTCAATCCCCACTGTCCCTTCAGCTTCCCACCACAGCACCCTTCTGCCTGGAGATCTGAGCGGTTTTTGTAGCCTGTGTCGGGTTTCTCGCCTAAATCCTTGTCCTCTGAAGGAGTCTTTTTTTGGGAAGCCCTGTGTGATGGACACCGTGGTTGTCCCTGGTGTCCTGGAGAAGAGCTCAGCCCACAGGAGGGAATGGGAGGCTGGGCCTCCCCAGGGATAAAACTTTCATTCCCAAACAGATTTTTTCATGTCTACAGGTGAATTATTAGAGGGGAGAAGAGGTTGGAGATTTTTGTTGCGTTGCTGGTTTTCTTTTTTTACTTTCTAACATCAACTCAGAGGCTTTCCAAACCTGGGAGATGGAAATTTTTTACTAATCTTGGTTAAACACAGCTGGGGGCAGCAGCAGCGACAGAAAGTGGGAGAGGGCAGCAAAAATCTGGGGATTTCTGGCTGCAGAGGGTGAGGATGAGCTTGGGAGCTGAGAGGAGCTGGGGTGAGAGGAAATGAGTTCTGCTGGTTCTGTAATCGGGCAGGTTAAGCCTGTTTGGGAGTGGAAAGGGTCTTTATCCCCTTGTGAGCGCTGCTCCTGCCCTGGGGACACACGGAGTTATCAGGTCCTCGCAGCCCTCCCCTCCCGGCGCTTCGAGCTGGGATCAGCCCCAGCCACGGTTCAAAAATAACAAACAAAAGCTCTGGTTTCTCTGTCCCCCTGTGCTCTCACATGTGCAGCTCCCAGACAGAAAGGCTGGATTTTACACCTGACTCGGCACCCTCAGCTCTTCCCTTCTGCCGGAATTCCAAGCAGCAGCAGTTGTTTAGAGATGTGGTGTCTTTTCAAGTGCCCTTCCTCTGCTTTTTCATTTCGAATTTACTGCAGAAGGTGGGAAAAAAACCCAGCACAAAACCCTCTGAAGCTCCAAGTGCTTTGTAGTCCTTGACCCTGGAAGTTGGTGGCTCCTGAGGTGCCGTACATTACATGAGGCTGTCACTCAGATCTTGTTTTATGCCTTGCAGGGGACTTTTTTTCCTTCCCAGTTACATCTCTGAATGCTGCAAATGATCTGTTGGTAAAGTCCTTTTTACCCACTGACACCATGGGGAGCTTTGTTGTTGGTATCCCAGCCCAGTGTGCCCAGATCTGCATTTCCTGCCTGAATTAGAGGAACACTTTCTTAGGGTTATGCCAATAGATAATCAGAGCATAAAAGCTGTGAAGGTGTGCCAAGGGCAGTGGGGATATGAAGGGTCAGGACTGGGAATGGCCCTGCAGGTCAATTTGAATTTTACCTGTATTCCCACTAGCAGGAGTTCAGTGCATCGCACGTGTGTGGGTTCAGAGCTCATGTTTGCAGTCCATAAAGCCTTGTAAAAGGGATGGGATTTGTCTGGATGGGTTCATTTGCTGAAAATATGTGTGGAAAAGCCAGGTTTAACTTCTGGTAAGCACCCAGAAAAGTGGGAGCCCTCCTGTGTCCCAGAGAAGCTTTCAGAGGAGCTTCAGGGCTCCCTGCACTCCCAGCCCAGTGACTGCAGCCCAGTCTGGGGAGATGTGGCTCCCCAAACCTGCCCAGAGCGCTCAGTGCTCTGGGCAGGCTCAGCAGGGAGCCTCTGCTCTCTCTCCTGTTTGTAAATATCCCAAATGTGCCTTCCCGTGGGTTTGGGAGTCTGAGATCAATAGGATTGGGATCGATGGTCAGCAAACACAGACTCCCTCCAGGATTGCCTGCCTGGGAGGAGCTATTTTAGGGCTTTCTTTTAAAAGCACCAGACTTTGTTTTCCCCCATCCCAAGGCTCCTTCCAAGGCCACTTCTCCCAGGTCTGTAGCACAGAACGAGGCCCTTACCTGAGCTGCTCTCAGCCCTGGCTCTCCTCACACCCCTGAGCTGAGCCTGATTAAACCAGACCCGGGCACTTCATTGCTGCAGCTTCAACCTTCACACCTTGCCGAGCTCTGCATCCCCAGAGCTCCTCCTGAGCCCTGCAGGCTCTGCCTTCGGAAGCTCGGGCTCCGATTGCGCTCCAGGTGCCAAGTTTGTGCACAAAGTAAATTAAAAAAGAAAAAAATCTTTAAAGCTATTGTTAGCAGCAGGGAATGCAGGTGACAAGGGACAAAGTGACTCTTCCCAGCACAAGGATTTTGTCTTCCCTGAACTGTGCTGGCTTCAGAGCTGCTGTGGGGATTTAGTCGAGCTCAGCCTCTCCCATGCCAGAGGTTAAGCCAGGCCTAACCAGAACCCTCAGCTGTCACAGCCTCCTTGGAGAGAGGGAAGCATGGGCAGCACCATGGAAAAGGAGCAGAAACAGCAATGGAGCCTCATTGGGAGGCTGGGGGTGTCCCCTGGCTGGTGCCTCAGGGAGGATCAGGTAACCCAGGGGTCTCCCAGCTGGCACTCGGGGCTCTGTTTGCTCTGCTGTCCCCTTTGGAGCCAGCTCAGATCACACAGCCTCCCTCCAAGGAGCCAGCTCAGATCACACAGCCTCCCTCCAGGGACAATGGCAGCAGCTCAGCCCTGGGGAAAACGGGATCATTTCCTCCAAAGTCCCTGCTCTTCTTTGCTTTAGATGTTCAAATGTTGCTGTGCCAAGGGAGAAGCACCTTTAACACTGTCACTTCATTTGATCAATTTTTAAAGGCTTTAAAAGTGAGCTCAGGGACTTCCAGCTCCTGTTCCAGTTTCCCGACCATCTGGTTGCTCCCTGGATTTTCAATATATTCCTGTAGTGCTTTCAGCCCTAAGAAAGGGCTGAGAGAACAAAGCTTGTGCTGGTGCTCCCCTCCTGTGTCCTTGGCCATCCATGGGGGTGAGGTTTCCATTCCTCCAGCTTGGACTCCCTCAGCCCCACCTGTGGGAGAGCTGGAAATCTCCATTTTATCCTCATCCCACTTCTCCTCATCTCTGCCTGCTCTGTTTGGCACCACGAGGCTCAACATCCAGCTTGGGATCCATGGAATTCCAGCTCCATGGGGAAGGCAAACACAGGGTTCTGGCCAGCTGGGACACCCAGGCAGTGCAGGGGACATTGTGTGTTCCATGCCTGAGCCTGGAAAACCAGGATGGACTCCCGGGCATCCTTCGGGCTGCACACAGGAGAGAGGGGAACAAGGAACCTCTTCCAATGTGGTGATCACCAAGGGAGATCCAGGATCAGTAAAAATTGATCCCAATTCCATCTCAATGATGGATACTGGAGCTGAACCTTGGGTTTAATGGTTGTGTGGGGTTCCATGGGCTCTGAAACCCTTTTTGGGAAGAGCAGCACAGGGGCTGGTGAGGGATGGGAACCACAGACGTGTGAGCAGTGTGGAGATGGCTTTTTTTTTATCCTAATGGAATATTGCTCACAAAAATCTTCTAAATTCCCCAAACGTGGCTGTGCTGAGAGGCAGGAGTGAGGCTGGCAGTGCAGGATGGGGCTGGGACCTGCTGAGAGCCTGGCACAGGGACTGGAACCTGCCAGGGGACTGTGGGGACACGTCCACACTCGTGGTGAGGGGTTCTTTGAGGTACCATGGAGACGTGTCCACACTTGTGGTGAGGGGTTCTTTGAGAGTTTTCTGGTTCAATGTCAATGATTTAATGACATTTTCATGGTATTATTCAAGGAGATTCCACTGCTCCCAAAACCCCAAACAGCTTTTGGCTTGCGAGTTTCCCGGTGGAAAATGTGTCCGTGGTGGAGAGCAAAGCTCCCAGCCCAGCTCCCAGCTCAGGGGCTGCTGGACACCTCTGGAAAAGGGGCAGGAGCCCCAGTCCCACTCAGAGGAGGGGCAGGAGCCCCAGTCCCACCCAGAGGAGGGGGAACACTGCTCAGATGGAACATTTGAAGAGGTCAAACCCTGTCAGGGCTCTGCCCCCAGCCCCAGCAGCTGCTGCTGAGTGCCAGGGTCCCTATGGGTGAATGGAGCTGACAGCACCACCCCACTCCTGGTTTGGGTTTTCCAGGGTCTCACTGGGCACGGGAAGGAGCAGCCACAGGGAAGCTGGAGGTTCCTGTGTGTCTGATGTGGGCATTGTGGCTGCATTCAGAATGAGCTGTCCCAGAATCCCAGAATGGCTTGGGTGGGAAGGACCCATCCAGTGCCACCCCTGCCATGGGCAGGGACACCTCCCACTGTCCCAGGCTGCTCCAGCCTGGCCTTGAACACATCCAGGGGTGGGAATTCCAGCCCAGAGCAGTCTGGCTGTGCCAGGATGGCCCTTTTCCCCCATACAGGCATCGAGCACCTGCATATTCCCATCAAGCTTTTATGGATTCCAGTCCTGAGTGCTTTCCCACTCTGGTGCTTTCAGAGCTCTCCCACAGCCCGCCCCTCCTGGGCCCCTTTTTGCTGTTTCCCCCCGCTTTTTGCTGTTTTCCCCTCTTTTTGCTGTTTCCCCCCCCCTTTCAGGCTTGGGTTTGGCTGCAGGTTCCTGTCTGGGGGTGCTGGGCGTTCCTGAGGCACGGCTGCACATCCCTGGGGCCTCCAGCACGGGAGGTGCTGCTGGGCCCGTTTGGAGCATCCCTTGTTAGAGCTGAGAGGTGCTGGGCTCCAGAGACTCTGCAGGGCTCCTGCTGAATGACATTACTGCAGAAAAAAAACCCAGTATACCTGGGCAGCAGAATTTAATCCAGGATTTCTCACTCCAGGGCGCCATGGCTCTCCTCCAGCACTAAAACACACCACAGGATCCAGGCAGGAGCTGATTTTCAGCTCTTCAGCCCTCAGGGGAGAGGCATTGTCATTTTTTTAACGGTTGTAGAAGCCAAGGCGGTGAAAGTGATTTCAGGAATGCTTTAAATCCTTGCTTTGCTGCTGTTCCGGCTGTGGGGGAGCTCAGGGGGGGCAGGGCTGGGGCGGGGGGTGTCGGTCCCAGCCCCACGGGCTTGGGGTGTGCTGTGTTTGCAGTGCAAGCTCAGCCCAAAAGCGGTTTCAGGACTGCTTTAAATCCGTGGTTTGCTGCTGTTCCGGCCGTGGGGGAGCTCAGGGACTGGGGATTTTTCCCTCTGCCCAGGGGGGTGTCAGTCCCCCCCCACGGGCTCACCAAACGCTGAGTCTGAGGTGCGAGCTCGGCCCAGGGGGAGACTTAAACCCCTCCCAAGTGATTTGAAACATCAGAGTAATTGCTTTTAGTGATTCTTGGGGCTGTCCAAGAGCGGGACTCGATGATCCTCGTGGGTCCCTTCCAACTCTGTGATTACCCTGGGGGGGTGATTATCCAGAGGAAACAGGGAGTGATGGCTGCCTGAATGGTTCGTGGTGGGCCTGGGAACAAACGGAGGTGGTGCAAAGGGCTGCAAGTGTCTCTCCACTGATACCAGAGCTGGCTTTGCCTCCGAGTGTCCCTTGGCCAGGTAAAATTCCCATTTTAGTGCTGGGCAGGTGTCAGAGGGAGCAACATCTCAGAGTGAAACCTGTGAATTGGCAAGGGCTGGGAAATTACAGATGTGCTTAATGAAACAGAACCCCTTGTTTACGTTTCTAATGTGCTGCTGGAGCGAGCCTGCTCCCAAATAAAAATACTTAAAGTTACGATTAGGATTTATTTACATAATTACTGCCAGAGAAATTCCTGGAACGTGCTGAGCAGCGCAAGAGGAGCCTCCTGGCTCTCCCTCTCTGCTTGCCCGTGTCTCCAGGCTGGTTTGTTCCTGGGGGCTCTGTCACAGCCGTGCCCAGCTCAGGGAGGCAGGGAGGCTTTTGTTCCCAAAGGAATCCATCGATGCTGTGTGTATATTGGGTTTATGGACTGCTGGGCTGAGGCAGAGCCAGCTCATCCTTGTGATTGGGGTGTTGGCTGCAGCAGCACCCGGAGGTGGCACTTCCCTCGTGTGGCAGAGACCCTGGCAGCAGCGAGGTGCCCTTGGGCTCTGCTCCCGAGGGCTGTGACCCCCCATGGCCCCCCATGTGCCCTTGTCCTGCACACTGGTAGCAGTGGTGGCCTTCAGAGGCACTGCCCAGCCTGTCCTGGCCACCTCCAGCCCCGTGTGGTCCCTGGCCAGCCCTGGGTGCCTCTGGGGAGTCTGCTGATTTATTTCTGCTGGAAATGTGCAGCCCAAAGCACAATAGGCCCGGGCTGGGCTTGTGCTGATTGAATCCAGCCCAGGGTATGACAAATCTTCTTCTTAATATTTCAATTGACTTTGGCAAACTCGCCTGCTGCCTGTGTCTCCTAAATCACCGTGTGAGTGCTGCTGACAGTAATTCCCACTGCTGGCTGGGCACTGGCTGCCCTTCCCTCAGCTGTGGGGTCTGGACCTGCAGGGTTTGCACACATCTCCCTGCTCCAGCCTCCCATGGAGCGGGATTTCTCCTCAGCTGTCAGATTTGGGAGATGGGAACGTTCTTTGTCAGGCCCTGCTCGAATGTGGATGTTCTCCTTTCAGTGGAGCCTGGAGCTGGGGCCCTGCAGTGACAAACACCTTGCTCAGGGTGGGTGGCTGAACCCTCTGAGGGGGCTGCATGTCCACAGTGGGGTCTCAGAGGTCCCAGACCCTTCCATGCCTTTGGAAGTTGTGCTGCTGGGCAGCACTTGGGGCTGCCCCTGGATCCCTGGCAGTGTCCAAGGCAAGGCTGGACAGGGCTTGGAGCAGCCTGGGACAGTGGAAGGTGTCCCTGCCCATGGCAGGGGTGGCACTGGATGGGCTTTAAGGAGCCTTCCAACCCAAACCAGGCTGTGATCCTATGACTTTTTTCCTGCAGGTCAGTGCAGGCCCCTGTGCTCTCTGTAATCATTACCAAGGCTGAAATCTGCAGCCTGAGTGCTGGGAAATCCCATTTTCCTGATGCTCCACTGCCCTGGCTCCCCTCACTCCTCTCCAGCCTCCAGAAGCAGCAGCTGCTTTGCTGTTTGTTGGCTCAGCCCCTGCCTCAGCCACTGGGTCAGAGCTCAGCCCACCCCTCCCACACCCGCCTGCAGCCTGGGGGGCTTGTCCAGCCCCTCCTCCAGGCCAGGCTTTGCTCCATTGCCATGAAACAGAACAGATAATGACACTCACCCTCTCTTTTCCCGTTTCCCTGGCAGGGAGAAGATGCCATTCCACCATGTGACAGCTGGCTTGTTGTACAAGGGCAATTACCTGAACCGCTCGCTCTCGGCCGGCAGCGACAGCGAGCAGCTGGCCAACATCTCTGTGGAGGAGCTGGATGGTGAGTGCTGCCCGGGCTGTCCGCGGCTCTGGGGGTGGGAAAGGCTCCTCTGCACCTTCTCCGGGGTGTTCCATGCATTTACTGGGGGGATTCCCGCTGGGAAGGCATGTGGGAAGTGAGATGGCTCAGCAGATCAAGGACACAGAGACAGTCCCTGGCCAAAGTCGTGTCGGGAGCTGTGGAGTGATTTGAGTCTCAGCTTTTGTCCTTCTGCAGCTTTTTGAAACACTAAGCCTGCATTTTATGGGCAAAATGAGAACATTTAGGTTAATACTGTCCCAAAGATGTCTTTAGCCTTCCCTGGGACCCTGCAGAGCTGAGTCTGCTCTTCCCACCAAGCCTCATTTGCATTGAGGCCTTCCCAAAGGGAGGCTCCTCTCTGTGTCTCAGTGTAAGAAGATGCATGGAGGTAGCTGGTGGCTTAAGAAGCTGGAAAGAGCTTTAAAATTCCATTTTCCAGCTCAGTGGCAGGGAGCACAGAGCGGCCTCAGTCTGGCACAGGCCATCCGAAGGTTGTCCTTGTCTGCTGCCTGGAGGATCCCATCATTTCCCCCTGAAGCTGTTGTTGTTAATCCCCTCTGCCCTGGCCCAGGACGTGTGGCCAGGTGCTCCCAGTCTGGTTCAGGGGGGAAAGTCTCTTTTGGAGAGGATTTGTGGCTCACCAGGGTAATTTCTGAGTTAAATAATTAATGTTGTTGACAGCCAGTCTTTGAGCATTGTGGAACAAATTGGAGCTCTCGGTTTGCTCTCCAGCGGGCATTTGGCACAAGCCATGGTCAGAATCCGTGGCCTTGATGGGGAATTTGTTGAGGGAAGGATCAAGGGAAGGGTGCAAGGTGGAACCGGTCCTTTCAGGACAGCCTGGAGGCTTTTTGGAGAAACAGGAGGCCAACGTTTCTGCCCACCCTGCCCCTTTTCTCGTGTGCTTTGGTAAATCAGACCTTCATTTCCCAGCCTTTCCAACTCGGAGCCTTTGGATTCGGGTTTGTGAGCTTTACATGAATTTAGCTTGGGGACAAACAGTGGTACAAACACAAACAGTGTTTTCCTCTTCCCATTGAGGATGTGAGGACACAGCTCAGGTGAGAGATGTGAGAAACTGCTTTTGGTAGAGCTTAGCTCAGACCCAGGAACCTCAGGTCACATCCTGGGCTCTTCTCCTGGGATGCAGGAGCTTGGCTTGAAGGTTTGAGTTCAGCTGAACTGAGCTGGTTCAGCTTCTCCTCATCTCAAAGATGCCAGTTGTATGGCCAGGCACAGCTCTGCCTTGTCCCCGTGCAGGGTCAGGGGTTGCTGAGTGCACAGGAGGAGGGATGAGGTCGTGCAGCTCATTCCGAGCACAAATCAGGATTTTCTGTTATTCCTGCCCTGATGAAAGCACGGCTGTTGTGGTTGCCTGTGAGATTTGCAGAGAGCTGGCAGGAGCTGCTTCAGGTGGCCCCGGGGCTGGACCCCCTGGCAGGGCCGTGCAGGGCACGGGGGATGCTCGTCCCTGGTGTGCTTCCCTGCCGTTCGCATGGAAACGGGCTGGGCTGGGTGTGGGACGGGAAACGGGCTGTGCCTGGATGAGGGAAAAGGGCTGGGCTGGATATGGGACGGGAAAAGGGCCGTGGTGGATGTGGGAAGGGGAGCGGGCTGTGCCTGGATGAGGGAAGGGAAACGGGCCGTGCCGGGTGAGGGAAGGAAATCCAGTGTCAGTCCCACCCTTGCCCGCTGTCCGTGATCCCGTGCGGACCCCGGAGCCCTCGGGCACCGCTGTGTCCGCGGGAGCTGCGGGAGGAGCTGGAGCCCAGCCCTGCCTGCCCCGGGAGAGCCCGGCGCTCCAGAGCTGCGGGTCGTCGCCGTTAATTAACGGCAAATGAGGGCAATTAGGCGTGGAGGAGCCGCCTTTGGAGCAGGAGCAGCCGAGTGCTGCTAATGCAAGCCCCGCTGAAGTCCCGCAGATCAGCCCCGAGCCGGGAGTGGGAGCGCAGGGGGATGTTCACCTCCTCTCACGGAGCCCCCTGGCTCTCCGGGAGGCTGGGCAGAGCCCTTCACCTCATCATCTGTTTTTTCCCTGCCTGCTAAGGCTAGGGCAGGTTCCGCGTTCGAATTGAGTTCCGTTTTTTCCCTGGCAGCCTTTGCTCTACCCCCCTCCTTGGAGGGCTCTGTGCCTTTGCCACGAGGATGTGCCCCAGGTCGGAGCCGGCACAGAGGAGCTCCACCTCAGGTTGTTTTTCTCCACCTGCAAACACAGGAGCGGCACCAAACTGATCCATGTCTGAAAAGGCAGAGCAGCAGAAGAAGCTGGAGATGCTTTTCCATGTGCCAGCGGCGTTCAGCCTCTGGAATTTGTATTTAAAATGAAGTCAGCAGCCTCCATCTCCCCGTGTTTTGTCTCCAATACCAGATCAGTGCCTGGCTGTGCTGGTAATTGGGGAAGGTTCACTGCCCAAACCCCAAACAGAATTAGTCTTTCTGCCTTTAAGCATAAACTGTCTGAGGATGAGTAACAAAATGTTCTTCCTTGAGAAGTTAATGTCAGGCTATTGGAGCTCTGTGGATGGATCAAGCTGTGAGAGCTCGATGCCAATAACAGATTTGCATTTCATCTTCCAGCCTGGGGAAGAGATGCCAAAATTCTCCTTGGTTTCTTTTTCAATGAGATTTCGGTCCTGAGGGAGTTCCAGCCTATTGAGAAATTCCAGTCACACAGATTAAATTATGATAGGTTTGGAGCTGGAGGAGTCACTGGGAATTTTCTATAACGTTCCTCTGCGCTCAGGGCTCCAACAAGTGCCTGATCTGTTGGGTTTCTTCCAGCAGATTTCTTTTTTTCCTGTGTCTGGCACTGTGTGTGTCAGCACTGTTCACTTGGGAAGGCTTTTGGGATGCCGCAGGGGGACGGTGCTGCAGCCTGACCCTGCTCCCAGCTCATCCTACAGGGAATTCCCAGGAGTTCTCCCTGTTTGCAGCTGCAGGTGGGGGCTGGAGGAGAATGGGGAGATCAGGAAATGGAAAAGAGTCCTGATTTCAATTAATGTAAGGGGGAAGGAGCCCAGGGTTTGGGGTGAATGCTCCAAGTGCTGCTCTGCCTCTTCTCTGAGTAGTTATTTTCCAAAGGGATATTCTGAATCAGAGAATCCCGAAATGGTTTGTGTTGGAAGGGACCTTAAAGCTCATCCACCCCTGCCATGGGCAGGGACACCTTCCACTGTCCCAGGCTGCTCCAAGCCTTGATGCCCAGCCTGGCCTTGGGCACTGCCAGGGATCCAGGGGCAGCCACAGCTGCTCTGGGCACCCTGTGCCAGGGCCTCCCCACCCTCCCAGGGAACAATTCCTTCCCAATATCCCATCCATCCCTGCCCTCTGGCACTGGGAAGCCATTCCCTGTGTCCTGTCCCCCCATCCCTTGTCCCCAGTCCCTCTCTAGCTCTTCTGGAGTCCCTTTAGGCTCTGGAAGGGGCTCTGAGGTCTCCCTGGAGCCTTCTCTTCTCCAGGTGAACAATCCCAAATTTCCCAGCCTGTCTCCACAGGGGAGGTGCTCCAGTCCCTTTATGAACTTTGTGGCCTCCTCTGGCCTTGTCCCAACAGCTCCACATCCTCCCCATGTTGGGGACACCAGAACTGTGCCCAGTTTTCCAGGCGAGGCCTCAGGAGAGCAGAGGAAGTTTTTCCCTGTGAAACTTTCCCGACTCACAGCATCCATCTGTCATCCCTGACTCCACTCTGGTTTTTTCCACGCTGCTCCTCCAGACGCGCTGCTGGCAGCAGGGGGAGGCTGGGGGAGCAGAGGTCACTCTGCTGATGGGTGTCAGTTCCCAGCAGCAGCGTTTGCTATTTGTGGGGCTGGAGTAGTGTGAGGGTGTTTGGGAGCTGTCACAGAGGGAATTAACTTGCCCAGAGCTAAATTGGGAGATCCTTAACTTTGTAACTCCGGGTAAATGATGGAGCTGGAAGTGGCAGCTCATCCATAACCTGGCTCTGAGGGACTGGAAGCACTGAGGGGTTTCGGCTGGAAGTTCTTGCCGTGTGCTTCGAGGTTTCTGTGTATGAAGTGATGAATTCAGGCTGGGAGGGGCTGTTTTACACAGATTTTATGGCTCCTGTTGGTTGACATAAAATCATGGCACAGTTTGTGCAGACTCTGAGCTTTCCACGTCCCTTTCACAGTAGCTCCTGTCCTCACGTTCAGAACCATCAGGAGTATTTTAATAAAAAATGCTGGATGGAAATAATCATGTCAAGCTTGAGTCATCCACCTCCACAGGCACTATCTAAAGGGTATTGTCAGGAGGGAAAAACATTTCCAGAGTGGGAATGTGACAAATCTCACCTGAAGGGAGGCACATGCGTGAGAAGCAGGCTTGGGGAGATGCAAGTCAGTGCCTGGCAGAGAAACCCAAATGTGAACCACAGCAGCAGCATTTGTTCAGACAGATATCCCAATAAATCCCTACCTGAGCCAGATTCCTTTGGGGTCAGCAGGAGGAGATGTTGCTGCAGGGCAGTGCTGGCACCTGGTGCCTCACCCACGGAGCTCCTGCCCCAGATGGGGCTGGGGTGTCTGTAGGGTTTTTTTCTAGACTGGGAGGGATTTTTGGGCTTCTTGCAGTCCCTAGGGTCAAGCCCCAGGGTGGCAATGCCAGTGCAGGGTTTTTCCTGCCTGAACTGGAGCTGTGAGCAGAGCAGCCCAGGAAAGGGCTGCAGGAGCCCTGGGGCTGCAGGAGCTTGGGATGCCCAGGAATGTAGGGCAGGAATGTAGGGCTGCCCTCACCAGGAGGCTTTTCCATCGTTGTGGATTATAAACCACAGCAGGTGCCTGGTTTCTGCTTCTTCTTCCCAGCACCTCCCCCCTGCCACCAGCTCTTCCCTGGGTCTCTCTGTCCTGGGTGTTGAAGCCATCCCTGAGGAGCTCCAGGGTCCCCTGGGAACAGCTCCTGAAGGAATTTAAGGGTCCTGGTTAAGTGGGGCTCCCGATGGAGCTGGGATTAGCAGCTGTCTCCTGCTGGTGAGTGATGCAGGCAGGGCCAAGGGGCCCAAGGGTGGTGGGGCTGCAGCCCCAGGAGCAGGGCAGGGTGGCAGTTGTGGGGCTGGGGACACTCTGGGGACACTCTGGGGTCACTCTGGGGTCACACAGCCCTGGTAAAACAGCCCAACATCACAATCACAGCCGTGCCATCCTAACCCTGCCTCTGCAAACCAGCCCAGGTCAGGGCTGCTCCTCCTCCTGTGATGTCTGGAGAATGTCCTTGCATGTTGGGAGTCCTGGGAAGGAGTGGCCATATCCTGCAGGGCTCTGTCACCAGCCAGGCTCCTCTGGGGGCTGTTATTCAACAAAAACCCTGTGAGCCAGGAGGCTGTGGCTGGTCCAGAGCTGGTTCTCTGTGGTGTTATCAGGAAGGCTGGATACGAGTCCCTGACTGGAGAGCTGGAGCTGCTGTGCCACAGCTCCTGTCCCTCTCCAGAGGCTGAGTTTTTCCTGGGACTTCAATCCTGCAGGTGGGCACAGCACAGAAGGGAAAGGACAGGGAGAACCTCCCCAGCCGGGCCCTGCCGGGGCTGGGACTGATTATCCTCGGCGTTCCAGGTGGGATCCGGGAGCAGGAATGTGCTCCAGAGGGAGACCCGGGGGAGACGGGCGTTAGTCATGGGCTGAGTCATGGAGCAGCAACAGGCTGAGCCTGCCCTGCTCGGGGAGAGGGAAAAACACCTGGAAAAGGAGGAAAGGAAAGGAAAGGAAAGGAAAGGAAAGGAAAGGAAAGGAAAGGAAAGGAAAGGAAAGGGAAGGAAAGGAAAGGAAAAGAAAGGAAAAGGAAGGGAAGGAAAAGGATAAATTCTTGTGGGATAGGAGATGCTCTGGACATGGATCCCTGCATGGCTCTCTAAGTCCATGCTCTGTGCAAGCCCTGTGAGCATTAATGAAGTGGCTGGGACTGTGTAAAGCTCATTTTCCATTTCCCAGAGCTCTTTTCCAAGGGAGGTTTATCCCAGGTGTCGCTGCTGTGAGTGGCCATGGCTGGAAATAGAATTATTCCTGTCTGATACTGGGCTGTGATGGGGTTTTGTGTCCCTGAATACCAAACTGTGCCAGTGCCATGCCCAGGCTCCTGGGGACAGGAGCAGCTCTGTCCCTCCCTTCTGCCAAGTTCCTTCTGCTGATTTTCCAGCTACAGCTTGGAATTCCAGGGTGGATTTCCTTGGGACTTGGGAGTTCCAGATATGGAGCAGCCTCCCTAAGGAAATGATAAAATCTGGGGCAGTGTTAATGTTCTGAGGGTCACAGAATCCTGGAATGGTTTGGGTTGGAAGGGCCCTTAAAGCCCATCCAGTGCCACCCCTGCCATGGGCAGGGACACCTTCCACTGTCCCAGGCTGCTCCAAGTGTCCAGCCTGGCCTTGGACACTGCCAGGGATCCAGGGGCAGCCACAGCTTCTCTGGGCACCCTGTGCCAGGGCCTCCCCACCCTCACAGGGAACTCTGCAGGAGTTATGGGGTTGCAGGTTCCCATTTGCTCCAGGCAGTTCCTGGATGGGGACGGGATGGGTCCCTGTCCCTGGGTCTGTGACAGCTCAGCCCTGAGGGGGCTGCAGGGACCCCCAAGGCAGAGGTTTGTGGGTGGCATTCGCTGTGCTCTGGTCCAGCAGGAGCCTCCAGGTGCCAGCATTCCTGGGGGCACTGGCCAAAGGGAGGCCCCTGCCCAGCACAGCTCCGTCCTCCTGAGCTCCCTTTGGACCCCTGTGGCAGCGGGGTCCTGTGTGCCACTGACACCCACCCAGCATCACCAACCTTCCACCCTCAGCCTCCAGGAAAGCTCTTTTTCCCTGGAATTACATCACTTCCCCCCCAGTGTTGGGGCACCTAGAGGGTGGGAGCACAGAGAGGCCTGCAGAGGAATTCCACGTTCTGAGGGTCTGAGCTGCTGCGCTGCCATCGGGACCGCTGGGGCTGGGGGTGAGCTCTGGGATTCTCCAGCACCGGAGATCCTCAGCAGGATGGTGGCAGGAAGCTTTGGATGGGGGGAAGCTCCAGAGCAGGAAGGATTTCCACTCTCCTTCACATCCCAAGCCCTGCACAAGGAGCCAGGACTTTGGCAGGTTGATTCTCCAGGGGGACAAACCCATCCTTGGGAAGGGCTCCAGGGGCTCTGCTCCCCCTGCCCCACACCCCCTTCCAAGGGGGAATGTGTCACCTGGGCTCCCTGTCCCCAAAACACAGGAACAAGCATCAGCAGCATCCCCAAGGAAAGAGTCCTTGCAGCAAGAGAGCACAAAGAAAATGGGGTTGGTTGCCAACAAATTAAAATGACAGGGACACCATCTGGCCAGCAATTACAGGGATGGTTTGAACTCCAGCTATGCTGACACAGTTTTGGGAATGGGCTGGCAAGACAGGGAGTCACTGGGGGGGATATTCAGGTATCCTTGGCCAGGGCTGGAGGACTCCTGGGTTATTGGAGTGGAGATGGAACCTCTTTGAGCTGGAAAAAGATGGGTTTGGGGAGAGGGATCCAAACCATGGCTTGGTGCAGCTCCTTGCAGGTCTGCTGTGGGTGTCTCTCTCACCAGAGGTGCTGCTGAGGCTTTGGTGCTCCCTGGCATTCCATGGATCCCACCAGGCCAATGTTTCCATGGCTGGGAATTCGCTGCCTGTGTCCCCTCCAGCCACAGGAATGGAGCAGATCCCCACCAGGAGCTAAACCTGCTGTAAAAGGCACTTAAATCTGCCTGTGACACGTTTATCCAATTTTTAATAGGGATTTTTAATTTTTGATGCAAGCTGCCAGGCTGGGTCATTAATTTTACAAGTTCTTCAATCCCTGGCGTTAAACCTGGGTTTAGCAAGTCCTTGCTATTCCAGGAGGTGTTCCTGGATGGATGCAAGGGTCTCATCCTCACCTGCTGCCCTACTGCTCTGCTGAGGTGTCCTGCCTGGGACAGGGCCCTGCAGCCCAAGGCCAGGAGATTCCCTGGAGATTCCCTGGAGATTCCCTGGAAGCTGAATGCCTCTGTGTCCCCCATTTTCCAGGACAGGAAGAGCTGTGGATCCAGGGAGGTGCTGGTGTGCTGTGCACACCCAGCCAGGTCCCAGACACACCATTCCCTGCTGGCCCAGCTCCCCTTTGGGATGGGGTCAGTCTGGCCAGAGCATCTTTCCCTGGCAAAGGGAGGCATCAATTCCTGCCTGAGGCTTTTGGGGCTGGGCAGGGCTGGCAGTGCCACAGGAACAGACTTTGGACAACCCCCCACCCCATAAAGGGCCATGAGGGTGCTTCTCCTTTGGATCAGGTGGGAATTGTCCCAGCCAGCTCCTTCCCAAGCCACAAGAGTGAGGCCCTGGAGAAACCTCAGTGCTCCAGAAACCACAGCATCTCTGGGGGCTCAAGCCATCGGTCCCCAGCTGAAAATCCCTCTGAAAAGCCATTTCTCCCCATTTAACTGCACAGACAGAGGCACAAACATGGCCTTTCCCAGGATTTCAGCTGCCTCAGGCATCCCTTGGTGGCACTGAGTGCTGAGCAAATGGTTCACTCTTTATTTCAGTTCCTGGGGCCTCTCTCAGTGCTGGGCTCAGGAGCTTATGGAGCACTGGGAAGAGGGCTGGCCAAGCTGCCACGGGAGGAGCTGGCACAGGGATGGCTCCGGTGGATCCCAGCAGGGCAGCCCAGGAGCAGGATGGGCACAAGGGGCCCGTGGGGCTGCCAGGGCTCTGCTCACTCAGACAGGGCCTCAGAGTCGGCCTTTGCAGAGCCATCCTTTAATTTATTCCAAATCCTGCAGGGTCTGGGGGTGATCCTGGTGCTCTGCCTGCAGGGCTGGTGGGGCTGTGCAGTGCCAGGTGTCCCTGGGGCTGTGGGGACAGGAGGTGACATTCGCTGTGTCCTTCAATCCAGTCCCAGCCCAGCAGAATCCATGCCTCGGCTCCCAGAGCAGCCTCCTCTCCAGGGCACAAACCCCTGCCAAACCCCACTGAATCTGTACAGGGGAACATTCAGAAATAGGCTTTCCCCCTCAGTAATGAGGTTTAGAGTCAGATGTATGCTGGAGAAGCAGAAGGACAGATCCCTGTTTACAGTCCTTCACTGGGGTGTTTTGGCTGTCGCTGATCCCTCTGTGCCTCAGTTTACCAGGCAGCAGAGAGGTTTGGGAACGGGGAGAAGCCAGCACAGCTTTGGGAGCTGCCAGAGCCTCCCCTGTGGCTCCTGCTCCCCACGAGCTGTGGCTTTGCCTGGACTCCCCAGCCCCCATGTCCCTGTTGGTCCCTGCTGGTGACACGGGGGGTGGCACAAGGACACAAGGACACTGCTGCAGCAGTGACAGGGACACAAACCCGGTGATCTGAGAGGGTCTCACCCGGTGCCTTTGAAGGGCTTTTTTTCAGGTGCCACTCGAGCAGAGCCTTTGGAATCATCCCCTGATGTCGAGGTCGTGGCTCCTGCTTTGGGGTGGGGACACTGCCCGTGGCACTGTCCAGATCCCGGCCCCGCTGCTCCAGGGAATATCCATCACCCGCAGGGCTCTGCCGAGGGACACTGCGGTCCTGTCCCCATGTCCCCGTGTGCCAGAAAGTGCCTTTGCTGTGCTGAGGCCCGGGCCAGGGCCCTGGCACAGTGAGCAGGGTGTGAGGCCAGCTGAAGGATGACAGCAATGCCGGGAACTGAACCTGGTTGTCCTCTCCCTCTGGCTGGAATTCTCTGTTTCCCAATTTCCCTTGCCCAGACGTGGGTCCCGAGACATCACAGCCCCAGCTCGGATGGGAAAGAGGTGCCAAGTCCGGGTTTATTAAATGGAGTGTGCAGGGATGCTCCCTCAGGACCTGCACTGGGTGTTCCCGGAAGGTCAGAGCTGGGGGAGCAGGAGGGGAGGGGAGGAACGGGGGGGCTGTGCCCCAGTGGGATGGGGCAGGATGGGCAGAGGGTTTGGAGCTGGGGAGGAGCTGAGAGGAGCAGCTGCCTCCAGCCTTGGATTTGCTGTTCCTGGAGCCAGAGGAGCTGGAGCCTTGTGCAGCCGTGTCCATGTGCAGCCGTGTCCATGTGCAGCCCTGTCTGTGTACAGCTGTGTCCATGTGCAGCCGTGTCCATGTGCAGCCATGTCTGTGTGCAGCTGTGTCCATGTGCAGC
>VZTH01019002.1:40935-53989 GCA_013397815.1 Aleadryas rufinucha
CCTCCCCTCCCCTCCCCTCCCCATCTAATGCAGGGTGTGGGGCTGTGTGAGCAGCCCCGGGTGGGGAGGGCAGGGATGGGGCTGTGCAGCCCATGGGAATTGCTGCTGCTTCCCGAGGTACAAAAGGCTCGGAGCAGTTTCATCCTCAG
The DNA here is from genome assembly GCA_013397815.1 of Aleadryas rufinucha. Lineage (NCBI taxonomy): Eukaryota > Metazoa > Chordata > Aves > Passeriformes > Aleadryas > Aleadryas rufinucha. Next base: position 41,085 of record VZTH01019002.1, read on the forward strand.
CAATTCCTCCCGTTTGCACACACGGAGGGGATTGTGCTGCGGGGGACACGGCAGTTCCTGCCCTGACACGGGGAGCTGTGTTTGCCAGCTCTGAGGGATGAACTGCCCAGCACAAGCACTAAATGGAGATTGTCACTGCTTTGTAAATCCGATTCTAGTGTTGCAGGAGGGAAAATGAGCAAATAGACAGAGAGTTGGATGTTCTGTCCTGCTTTGCTCCTGGGGGAAGTGGAAGTGAGATGGGCTGAGGTTCCCTCTCTAAAGCACCAGGAGGAACAACATCCCTGCTTGTACAAATCTGTGCCTCAGGGACTTCAGGGAGAGTTAACAGCCCAGGACAGGCATTGCCTCCCAATGCAGCTCGGATGTTTCAGTTTATTGGAGTTTAAAAATGAAAAAAAAAATTAGAAAAAAGTAGGGGGATCCATTTAAATCTGAGCCAAATCAGCACATTTGAATTCTTGCATTTTTCTGCCGTGAATCGGAAGCTGGGGGGGGGAGGAAAATTCTCATCTGTTCCAAAACAAAGTGTTTCATTTTGAGTCTGAGCTTTTTCACTCAGTTCTGCTCAGAAGGTGTGGCACACGTGCAGATTTTGCCTGGCCAGGTCCCAGCTTCCACGGAAAGATCGAATCCAAACATTTCTTTCCAGCCTGGACACGGGGCTGGGGCAGGAGCTGATGAGGTGTCTCGGAGAGGCTGGGCCTGGTGTGGGGAGAGCTCTGCAGGACATGGATTGCCTTGGGATGGTTCTTTTCCAGCCAAGCCAAGAGCACAGGAGCAGGGCCAGGATTTGGGCAGGGCTGTGCAGGAGGGATCGCTCCCATCCTGGCAGAGGAGCCCCAGGAGTGGGGTCACACCTGAGCCACCCCTGTGCCCTCACGGTCCTGCCCCTGGCTCCCAAGTGCTTTAATTTCTGCACTGAGGAGTCCCAGAAGCAGAGCCCAGGTTCTGGCAAAGCCCAGGAATGGCCATTCCAGCCCAGCAGGAAAAATCTCCACGGTTTGGGTTGGCTGGGATGCAGGAGGGACACTTCCCACCCCGTTCTGGGAAGGGGCTTAGAGAGCTGATGGCTTCTTCAGGGCTCATTCCAGACACCTTCCAGGCTTGTTTCTCCACAGCTTTCCTCTGCTGGATTCCCCATCCTCCCTTTTGTCTGGCTCTCATTTTTCACAAGAAAAGACTGGAATCTGTGAGCTGAGGAAATGGAAGCAAAGCAAATAAAGGGTCTGGTTAAATACAGGGCTCTGGAGGGGGGTCTGGCTTCTCCTCAGCTCTCCTTGCTGTCCTGCACTGGCTCTGGCATTTCCAATCTGCTTTTTTCCCTCCTTGGATCAGGAGATGGGCTTTGATTTCTGCGGCTGCCATCAACAGGAGAGAGGCTGAGGGGTCCCTTCAGGCCTGGCAGAAGGAGATGGGATCAGACCAGCAGCTCACACTTCAGGACCTGCTGCTCAGCAGCTCTTGGGGCTTTGAAGAGGAGGTTTGAAGTGACTGAAGGGCTCAGTTTATTGTCCCCTGTCAGAGTGCAGCAGGCCAGGGCTCTTGGCTGGGTGCCACCTGGATGTCACCTGGTGCCACCTGGGCCCGAGGGACACCCCGTGTGCTCTGCTGTGGGTTTGCTGTGGGGAAATGCTGGCTGCTCATGCTCTGGGGATGTCTCTGCTGAGGTTTATCTGTTGTTTATAACAACAGACCTGAAGCTGCTGTTTCAGGTGTTTTGTGTGATTATTTCATCTTCTCGCCCACAAATTCGGGGCTGGAATCACGGCGTGGAGTCCTGGCAGACAAAAAGCTCTCCCGATGGCTCGGTGAGAGCGCCAGTTTCTCCATCCCAGCAATGCTTAAAGCCACACATGGCACATCCCTGGATTTCCTCTGCGTGGAGAAGCTGCCCCTGGAATGTTTCTCAGGAGGAGCAGGGTTGGTGTCTTTGCTCAGCCAATGGAAGAGCTGAGCTTTGGAAGGGACTCAGTGTCTCCCAAGTAAAACGTGCTGATTTCACAGATGTGAAACTGTGATCCCGGTGACAGAGGCAGGAAAATTCCCATCGATGGAGCTGGGCTGTCACTGCAGGAATCAGATCACTGGTGATGTCCTCACAGTCTGTTTCTCTTTCTAACAGAAACATTTTAGGGATCAGCTCCTGGAGGAAGTTTCACCCTCTTGAGTTTCAGTTCTGGAGTGCTGGAAGATTGGAAGTCACATCCCATCCTTGGGGGGGCTGGGATGCAGCTGCCCACGAGCACAGCTGGTTCTGCCATCCTTTATCTGCTGGCTGAGATCTCAGCTCCTGGAGGCACAGACCCAGTCCCATCCCCGTTTGTCACACCCCTGAGTGACCCTGGCTGGGGGAGAGGGCTGGCCCCAGGCTGGGCTGGGAATCAGAGAGAGGCTCTTTTGAACCTCGCTCCTTTGGGTAATTACCAGCGTGGTAATTTATGTGCTTCATTAATAATCAGCTCTCTGCATTCCCATTACCTCTCCCAGCTCCTGCTCCTGAGGCCCCTGAGGCTTTGATGGGATGAGAGCAGCACAGATGAAGAGGATGGGCTGAAAAGAGAGGCTCTGAGGCAGGAGGGCCATGGGCCCATCTGGTTTGGCTCTAAAACAGATCAAACCAAGGGGTTTGGTGCTGCTTGGGCATTTCCCTCCCACCCTTTGGGGGAGGCACCTCCTCCACCTCCCCCAGCCCCAGCTCTGCTTTGGCTGATGGCTTCCAGTGGCCTTGGTGGGAGCAGGAGCAGCTGGAATAATCCTTATCCCCAGGGAATGGTGTGGCACTGGCCACAGCCTCCCTTGCCCAGAGAGCTCCTGGAGACTTCCCTAACCCCTGACTGCTGCTGTCCATGGGCATCCCAAAGGATGACATTGGGAACAACCAGTGCCTGAGCAGCTCTTACAGCAGCTATTGAGGACCCCGGGCTCCAGCTGGAGTTTGGATTTGTGTGGGATAACCCTGGATAACTCTGGACAGCTGTGAGGAGCTTTCTGGGTGTCAGCTCGGGGATGTGTGTAGGAATCTTCAAGCCATAAATACTTGGTGAGGGTTGCAGTGACTTTTTAAATTTGAGTGGGGAGAGCAGAATGTGGCAGCCAGAAAAAACCCATGATACAAAAATAGTAGTGGCCCTTTTGGGAAGAGGAAGTGATATCCCACTAAAAACAGCAACCCCAATTAAATGGGAGCGTTTAAAGCAGGGAATTGCTAATTACCTAGATATGGATGAGGCATACATGGCAAACAGATTTATTGGGGAACTTTTAGCTCTGTACATATGTCCACAGTGATTTATTTCCCTGCCACAAGCTCAGAATTGTCTGAGCTGTGTAAATATTGTGGTTGATGGCTGTAAAGATTTCCAATGGATCAGGCTGGAAAGGGTCATTTGGCCAACCACGGCTACCAGAGCTGGGGAGTTTCATTCATGGGGATTTGGGGGCATGGCCAAGCCCAGTCTCACCCTTGTTTTAATTAACCCTTGTTTTAATTAACCATTGTTTTAAGTAACCCCTGGCACGTGAAGGGTACTCCTGCCAGCCCCCCTTGGGCGTGGTGACCTCGTGTGTCTCTGGTGGAACAAAACATTTTTCCAAGCAGGTTTGTGTTTGCTGTAATGCTGCAAGAGGGGCAAGGTATTAATTTTTTAATATGAAAATACTAATTTTCCAGCTGGGATGTGGGGACTGGCTCCTGGCTCGTGTGGAAGGTGGTGGGGATGTCTCTGTGCTCACCCTGCATGGGGTGGGCACAGACCATGGTGCCTTCCCCTGCTGTCTCCTCTCCAAACAGGGCTTTCCAGCACTTTTCCACACCTTCACATCACTTCTGTTTTGACATTAATAAGAATAGCAAAGAGTTCAGAGAAAATAGTTTTGGCATCTACTGTATTTAATTTGCTCCAACTTTCATGTGGAGTTTAATTTAGACTGATGAGAGAGGCAGTTTTATGAGTATAAAACTCCATTAATTACGGATCCTGTCTTAATTATAAATGGCTCTGTTTTAAAGGAAGTTTTACAACCAAAATTAAGACTTGGAGCAGTTCAATCAATACAAACATCAATTAGACCTGACTTTGTACTCCAATTAATTTATAAAGCTTCCCAATGAAGTGTGAGAAGTGTGGCACTTTGTGCTCCTGGCTCTGCCATCCCCGGGCACCAGGAGGTCCCTGCGGTTCCATGGGAGCCTCCCCAGATCAGCATGGCTGGGATAACAACCTTCCCAAGGGGCTGGGTTTGCCCAAAGAAGCCAGCAGAGATCATTGTTAAAATGGCCCAGCCTGGCACAAAGGGCACCAGGTTTGATCACTTGGCTGTGGCCCAGCAAAGTCTGGGATTCCTGAGTGGAAAACTGTCCCACCAGGCCCTGGCTGCCCTGAGGAGCTCTGGGACACCCCAGGGTGGGACACGGGCACTTGTCACAAAGATCACAGAATTCCAGGGTGGTTTGGGTCTGAAGGGCTTTAAAACTCATCCAATGCCACCCCTGCCATGGGCAGGGACTCCTCCCACTCCTCCCAGGCTGCTCCAAGCCCTGTCCAGCCTCACTGGGAACACCCATGAACCTGTCTAAGCCCTATCCATGCCCAGTTATCCCAGTTTTCCAGGACAGGCAGAGTTTGTCTCCCTGCACCCCCTTCCCACAGCTTTGCCCACTGGGAGAAGTTGCTGCTGTAACTCCTGGTTCTGGCATCTGTGTCCTTCCCAATCCCAGCCAGGAGCTGAGGATCCAGCCCAGCTGAGGAGTGAGGGTCTGCTCCTGGCAATGGAAAATTGGGTTCCTGGATCCCTGTGCTCACCTCCAGCTGTGTTGAGCTGCACAAGTCAGGCTTTTCTCCTCACAGGGTTGAGGTGGGAGCACTTGAGGGCTCCCAGGGGAATCCAAGCTCTAAGAAAGGAAGTAAAATATTTCTTTGCTTCTAAGCTGAGCACAAGTCATCTCTGAACTGCTGGGAAAGAGCAAATCCTGGTTTCTGGAGAATCACCTGGGCCTCCTCCTCCTTTTGGCAGAAGGATTTAGGGAATCACAGAACCTCAGACTGATTTGGGTTGGGAGGGCCCGTGAAGCCCCTCCAGTGCCACCCCTGCCATGGGCAGGGACACCTTCCACTGTCCCAGGCTGCTCCAAGCCCCCTCCAGCCTGGCCTTGGACACTGCCAGGGATCCAGGGGCAGCCACAGCTTCCCACTAACATCCCCCAGGTGTGGATGCCACGTGCAAGGCCTTGGGAAGAGTTCAGCCTTCAGTGCAGGGCTTAGGAAGGCACAGAACTCTCTGTGGGCTTCAGACTGGTCCCAGTTGCCTCCTCCTCCCACTGCTCTTCAGGGTAGGGACTCTGTGCCCACCCAGCTGCTCCCAGTGGGAGCCCAGCCCAGGAAAACCCAGGAAAACCAACAGGGAACTGTAATCCGACCATGCAGGAGGTCCTGGAGGAAGTGGGGAAGGGATGGAGGGAGGTGTTAGCCCAGTTTTTGTGTCAGTTTTTGGTGAAACCGAGGGTTTTAGTGAAGCCAAGCTCAGGTCTCTGGAGCCCTTTGAAGTTGGGAAAAGGGCAGCAAACCAAGCCAAACCCTCTCTGAATTCCCAGCAGATGTTTGATGCTCCAAACCCTTTCAAGTGGAGCCATTTGGGCCCAAGCAAATCCTCCCGAGGTATTTTTACATGACAGGAGCAGCAAAATCCAACCCCAGAGCAAGGGCTCACACAGGGCTGCCCTGGTGGGGTGCTGGGAGAGCTCTGGGCCAGGGGGCTGCCAGGAATCTGGGAATGAGGGATTTCCAAAGGGATTACCTGCCAGGAGTCTGGGAATGAGGGATTTCCAAAGGGATACAGCTAACAGGAATCAGGGAAACGAGGCCTTTCCAAAGGGATACAGCTGATAGGAATCAAGGAATGAGGGCTTTCTAAAGGGATAGAACTGCCACAAGTCAGGAAATTAGGGATTTCCTAAGGGATAGAACTGTCAGGAATCAGGGAATGAGGCCTTTCCAAAGGTGTTACCTGCCAGGAATCAGGGAATGAGGCCTTTCCAAAGGGTTACAACTAAAAGGAATCAGGGAATGAGGGCTTTCCAAAGGGATAGAACTGCCAGGAGTCAGGGAATGAGGGCTTTCCAGAGGGACAGGAGTGCCCTGGCCCTGCAGCTGGGCCCGTGTGCAGCAGTTCCTGTGATTAGGTATGAATGTTGCTGAAGCTTTTCCATGAGAACAGGAAGAGTGAGGAGGGAAGGAGGCAGATCCTGCCAGTTCTGGCTTCTCTCTGTGTTCCTGGAATGGGCCCATTCTGGGAATGGCCAGTCCAGCCCTTCCCAGCTGACCTGAGAGCTGGGGGTGCCCGAGAGGGAGGCGTTGGAGGTGCCCAAGCTGCTGCTTCCACCTCCAGGGCAGCTTGGTGGGAATGGTTCTCGCTGGGGATGGCCGGGATGGAGCTCCTGGCCAGGCTGTGGGGCTGCTTTGGCACTCTGGGTGTTGCCCATGTCCCTCCTGGGCCTGGGCTGGCCATGGAGGGGAGGTCAGAGCCCTTCCCACCCCCCTGGGATTCATGAGCACTGGAGCAGGGGGTACAGGGATGGTGAGGTCACTGGACATTAATGGTGGCTCCTATGGAATGGAGATCCCAGCCTGTCCCACTAAAGCTGTTCCTGATGGGGGCTGGACATGGGGATGTGACCCAGCTCCTGGCCTGTGGGACCTGCTCCTGGTGGACTGGGGAAGCTCCTGTTCCAACAGTGCAGTGTGGGATTCCCACCTTGGATGTTTCAGGGATGGTTTGGGGGCTTGGAGGTTTCTTTATTTTCCTCTCCTGCCAATGGCTCAGCAGCAGGGAGAGGTTCTTGTGAGAGTTTGGTGGCAGCTCAGCAGCAGGGAGAGGTTCTTGTGAGAGTTTGGTGGCAGCTCAGCAGCAGGGAGAGGTTCTTGTGAGGGTTTGGTGGCAGCTCAGCAGCAGGGAGAGGTTCTTGTGAGGCTTTGGTGGCAGCTCAGCAGCAGGGAGAGGTTCTTGTGAGGGTTTGGTGGCAGCTCAGTGTCTCTGGTGGCTGCAGAGGGCCCAGCAGTGGCTGGGAGGGCCACGTTGGAGGGACAGGTGACGAGAAGTTGTGTGACAGCTCAGCAAAGGCTTCCAGCCTGAGCACAGCCCAGGATGTGGCAAATCCAAGGCTCCGGAGTGGGAGAAGGGTGTGGAGCAGGAGAACTCGGAGCAGTTGTTTGCTGTCAGCTCCAAAGCAGAGCTGCAAATGTCAGATGGAGCTGGAGGAGGTGTTTGGGAGAGGAGAAAGCAGAGCAGCACTGCTGGCGTGGGTAATCCATGGAACTCCTCCTGTGGGATAAACAGGAGTAAACGTGGTCCTGGAAGGGAATGGGAAGATTTGTGGAGGTCTTGGAACTGTCTGAAGAAGGACCCTTGAGGGAGGATCAGCTCTACCCTGACCTGGTGTTGCCCTTCCCAGGACACAGAACGGCTCCAGAGCCGGAGCCCTGCAGCTGTCCCTTGGTCAGGCTGAGCATTCCAGGTCCCCTTGGTGCCCTTCCTTGGGGAAGGATGAACCCAGCTCGACTTCCCAGTGCCAGAGGGCAGGGCTGGATGGGATATTGGGAAGGAATTGTTCCCGGGGAGGCCCTGGCACAGGGGGCCCAGAGAAGCTGTGGCTGCCCCTGCATCCCTGGCAGTGCCCAAGGCCAGGCTGGATGGGGCTTGGAGCAGCCTGGGACAGTGGAAGGTGTCCCTGCCCATGGCAGGGGTGGCACTGAGTGATCCCTGATTCCATGAACGCTGTCCTACGTGAGTTCAGCCAGGCACAGGGAATGTGTGACCCTTGAGGGCACTCCCAGTCCCTTGCTGGGATTTGGGATGGAGCAGGTGGGAAGGGATGGAGGAGGGGAAGCAGCTGATGTGCTACAGCAATAAACTCCTGCTGGGATTCTTGGGGAGTCCGTGCAGGCCCAGGAGCTGGACTTGGATGGTCCTTGTGGGTTCCTTCCAGCTCAGGCTATTCCCTGTTTCCATGAAACTGGCAGAGCTGTTTGGGACTTTTCCTCCTTTTTTGCTCTTCCGTGCTGTTGCTTAAATACCCTTGGAGAGAAAATCAGATGGAGACAGGGAACAAGGAGCTGGTTCTACCCTTCCCCCACCTCCTGGATGGCCTGGGGAGGTCCTGGAGCAAATCCTTCATGTCCAGGATCCTCTGATGTGTCTGTGCTGGGCTGCAGTCCCTCTCCATGGGCAGCTGGCACAGGGATGCGGCCCATGGAAGGAGCACAGCTGGGATTTCCCTGCTCCTCGTTATTCCTTGGCCACCGTGGGATCCCCTGGAGCTCTTGGCAAGCTGCAGGACTCGCAGCAGCTTTTTCTGAGCACTCTGGAGGTGTTGTTTTGGTGTCTCCAGGATAATAGGCAGGTTTGTCCAGCACAGCGGGATCGGCTGCAGAGGGATGTGGGAGCCTCTGGAAGCAGGAGCTGCTTCCCAGCTTGGGACAGAGCAGCAGCAGTTTCTGCTTTGAGGGAGAGGAGTGGGAATGTAACAGAAACTTCAGGATTTCCTCCTGAACTGACTTAGGAACCTTGCTCCCTTCTCACAGCTTCCTTAGGGACACAATTCCCTCTCTCTCCTGAGATGTTTTTATAGCAAACCTCTGAATTCAGGTGTTGAAGCACGTTCCCCCTCCCAGGGAGCTGTGCACCCCTGGCAAGCCCCAGCAGGCACCAGTTGTGTGGGAAAAGGATTGGTGCTGGATTCCTTCCCTTCCTGGAGCTGCCTCCTTCATGCTGGAAATCCAGACCAGGGCTGGGTTTCCTTGGAATTGAATTCTGTATTTAATGGCAAAGCTGCCGAGAGCACTCGGGTGGGTTTGTTCCTTGATTCCATCTCCTATCAATCTCAATCGATTCATATTTGCAAGAAATACTTCCAGAGGCATTTTATCAACCAACTTCATCATTGCCCAGGGAAATTCAATGGGATTTTGAGTTGGGACCAGTTCCACTTTGCATTCCAGGCAGACCAGGGGTTTAGGGTGCCGTGTCTGTGCTTCTATTGTGCATGGATATTGTGATGATATATTGATGTATTGATATATTGAATATCTGTATTGAGGCTGTATTGACCCTGATGCTGGGACACTGCAGTGTGGCCCTGGCAGTGCCACAGCTCCCTGTCACCCTGACTGCTCCCAGTTCCTCTGGAATCAGGTGCTGCACACGGGATCATTTCCCCAGTATTTTCCATATGCCAGGATAAAGCCACCCTGAATAATCCAGCCGATGGAAAAGGGGGAAGCTGCTCTGCCTTGTAAATCCAAAGGCACTTGGCCTCTTCCCTGTGCCTTTGAGTGCAGAGCAATCCCCGTGCCATAAACAACAATCCCAGGAAATAATGGAATTGTTCGTGGGATGCTTTGGAGAGCGCTCTGGAAACAGGGTCAGCAGTACTTGGAGAGCTGGGATCGGAGTTGGGGCAGAGGGGAGGGGGAATTGATTTCCTTTTCCTCTTATCTGCAGGGAGATAAGGAACAGAGAGGTCCTGCTCTGTTTGTGAAAGCTCTGGGAGCTGGGGCTGTTTGCTCAGTGCAGGAGCACCTGGTGCTTGCTCCAGGGCTGCTTCCCAGGATCTTGCTCCCATCCGAGGCTGTGTTCTTCTCCAGGAGGTTCACCTGGAGGTCTGGCTCACCTGGCACAGTCACACCTGGGACCCTGCCCTGGGCTGGGGCTATGGAGTGGCTGCAGGGCAGCAGGAGGGGCACGGCACAGCTCAGAGCTGCTCCCGCTCCTGTCAGTCCAGAGGTCCAATTCCAATGGCTCCAGGCCCAGGAAGTGTCTTCTTGCCCTTTACTCTTGGCCACCAGCAGCCACCAGGATGAATGTGATCCGTGTGCAGGCTGTGGGATACACCCACGGGGGTCCTGGGCAGAGAATGGTGCCGAAAATCCCAAGTGCTCCCGTGTTCTGATCCTCACGTGCAGAGCACGGCCCTGGCCCTGCTCCTGCTGCTCAGGGAGGGGGGCGACTCAGCCCAGGGAAACCTCCAGGCTGAGCCTGGGGACAGAGGGACAGGGCATGGCTTGGTCACAGAGCCCTGCAGGGATGCAAGGAGGTAAGGACCCATCTTCAGGGAGACAAGGAAGCATCTTTAGGGAGATAAGGATCCATCTTTAGGGAGATAAGGACCCATCTTTAGGGAAGTAAGGAAGCATCTTTAGGCCATCTGTGCTGAAATAGTGAGTCAGGAGTCGTGCTTCCATTTTTTTCTGAACTTTTTGTTACATTTGTGAAGGGAAAAGGCCAGAATTGCTGGGTAGGCAGCACAGGAGCTCCACAGGGACAGGACAGACAAGTGGCTTTGTGTCACCCCTTCTCCATCCAAAACGGTTTCATGCCCTTCTCCAGCAGCTCCCTGCAGAGCACCTCGAGGTGTTACCCAGGGAAAGCTTCCCAGGAGTCGGAGCTTGTGCCGGGCTGGGAGAGGCAGATGTGGTTGTGGGAGGCAAAAACCCTTTCCAGAGCTCTGGCAGGCTTGGAGAAAGGGAGGCATCAAATGGCTCCAAACACCCGGCTGGAGGCAGAGCAGGCAAGGAACAGGAGCTTTTCTTTCCTCTCACCCCTGCCCACCACCCAAAGGCCACCACTTGAACCAGACCCAGCTGGAAGAAGTTCTTCCCATGATTTTATGTTTTTTCTTATCAGCTCTTGCTGCACCCTTTTTTCTCCTACATCCTCATTTCTTATCCAGTCCCTTGCATGAATAAGAGATGCCACATCCTTCCCTGCCATGTCTCCCTGCTATAAATATCCCTCTGAGCAGAGGGAACATGGGCTGGGTGTGTTGAGCTGTATCCTGGATCCTAGGTGACGTTTCTCCAATGTTGTGTCTTTAATGGGAATTTGCTGATGAGGTGCAGGGAAGGCTGCAGGAGATGCCTGGGCTCCGGTTAATACAAAGAGTACTACGGTTGCTAAGAGACCGACACTTCAACTTTGGAAATCTTCATCCCCACTCGATAGATCTTGGCAAATTGGACTTTCTGAGTTGGCAGCAAATGGGAAAGAGTAACTTTTAAAAATAGAGATAATTTAGGTGACGTCAAAGGCATCTGGTGTCCTTTTCCAGCAATGTGAGACTGATCTGTTTTGCTTTGTGTATAAATCACTCTGCATCCAGCGTGAGGCTCTGCTGACGCCTGACTCGGGGCTGGTTTATTAATAACCCCTTTCTGTTTGGGAGGTTCAGCCAGGTTTATTGGGATGAAAGGAGCTCAGTGTTTACAGTGTCCAGGACCTGCCCGTGCCTTGGGGAGCAGCTCTGTGCTCTGAGCAGAGCAACATCTCCTGTGCCCAGAGATCCCTGGGCTGGGCAGAGATTCCCAGGGACAGTCTGGGCTTCACCTTCCCCAAAATCGGCTCCTCATCCCACAGGGACCCTGCTGGGCTGGCCCAGCCTGGCTCAGGGCTCCATTCCCACCTCGCTAAGGCGCTGAATCCTCAGGCAAATTCCCACCTGGAATCGCGGGGAGCAGGGAAAGGGAGAGGCGTGTCTGGGATTAATGAGCCCTCAGCAGCCCTGATGCCTTCGGATCTGGAGGAGCCTCCGGAATGGCAAAGGAGGCTCTGAATGCCAGCTGGGAATCAGGCAGGGATTCGGGAATCAGGCAGGGATTGGGACTGGGAATCAGGCAGGGATTGAGGCTGGGAATCAGGCAGGCATTCAGGAATCAGGCAGGGATTGGGGCTGGGAATCAGGCAGGGATTCGGGAATCAGGCAGGGATTCTTGTGCCGTGCATGAGATGCTCAGAGAAGGAAGGAGGGAATTGGAGAAGGGCATGGAATGGGCAGCACAAGGCTGGTGTGAGATAAAGAGAATAAAGCAGGAATGACTCAAAGCCGGGGTGTGGTGGGAGGTGGCCCCAGGTCCCTGGGGGACAGGGATCCCACTGCGAGGATCCCACTGAGAGGAGGGAATGATGGACCCCATGGAGAAAGGACACTCCAGGGGTGCATGTGTTGGGAGGACGAGCAAGAAGAGGCTCAAACTTCTGCTGGAGGATTTTCCAGCCATCACCTGTATCCTGGCAGCACCTTTCCCAGGGATTTTCCAGCAGCCAGCACCTGGAGTCACACAGAGAAGTCGTGGCTGCCTCTGTCACCTCAGCACTCTGGGAAAGGCTGTCCCCACCTCAGGTGTGGCTCTGCCTCTCAGACAGAGATGGATGGCCCAGCATAAATTATCTCCTCCAAAGCAGAGCTTAAGATGGACTTCTCCAGAGTTCAGAGCAGCTCATTGGAATTTTAATGCCAGCTCTGAAATGCAGTTGCAGCCTCTATGCTTGGTGGTGTGCTCAGGTTCTGAGATTTCCTGGTATTTTTAGAAATGTTCATTTGTTCCAGGGACCAGAAGATACAGAAGTGGCCACTGAAATGTGACCATTGGATGTGTTTTGGAGGGATCGAGTGAACAGGAGTGAGATGATGATAAAGGCAGGGGTTACACGGCTTTTCCCAGCTCAGACAATGCCCTGTAATTGTGTGTCAGGAGTCACTCAGCTCTGATATCACAGCAGTTAATTAAACCAGCCCTCTGAAGAGCCTGGCCGTGCCTGCAGCTTTGCTGCCTCCTTCTCGAACACAAAACAGCCTCTGAAGGCAGCTCCTGTGTTTGGTGCATCCATCGGGACGGGAACCAGCACTGGGGAAACGGGAGACGTGATGGAATCCGCCTCTGGTTTTACTGGGATGAGCCAGGTTGGTTTCCACCCCCGGCGGTGGAAGGAGCAGCAGGGCTCTGTGCTCTGAGCATTCCCTGCCTCTCACTTCTGGGCCTTCTCTCCATCCCCAGGTCTGTGATCTGTTCACTGACAGGTGATTCCTGATGTAGTTTTTGTTTCTCCTGAGTACCCCAGAATCCCAACTGGGC
>VZTH01019003.1:0-15251 GCA_013397815.1 Aleadryas rufinucha
GCCGGGCCGGGCCGGGGCGGGGCCGCCAAGATGGCGTACCAGACGTTCCGGCAGGAGTACCTGCAGGTGCCGCCCGTGACCCGGGCCTACACCACCGCCTGCGTCCTCACCACCGCCGCCGTGGTCAGTGCGCGGCCGCGGGAGGGAGGTCGTGAGGGGAATGGGGAGCGGGCGGGCGCGGGGTAGCCGTGGAAGGGGAGCCCTCTGGCATCGCCCCCGCCCAGAGGCGGGTCTGGAGCCCCGAGGACCCCCTGAGCGAGGGGATCCCCGGAACAGGCCCCGGGGAGGTGTAAAGTACAAATAAATAACAACAACGTGAGAGAGTTGTTGTATCGAGGCTCCCACTTGCCAGAAAACTCAGAGCGCTGATTGAGGACTTCCTGGGCTCTTTTTGGCACACAGGAAGGGGTTACTGGTTTGGGTGTGTATTTTTCTTTTTCCTTGTATTGATCCTTTCAAAATGTTCTCTTCTTTTTCAGCAATTAGAACTTATCACGCCCTTCCAACTGTATTTCAACCCTGAGTTAATATTTAAGCACTTTCAAGTAAGTGTGTTTTGAAGCAAGGGAGGTTTTAAACTGTGCTGTAGAGTTAGTAAGTGCTTGTCTTCTCAAAACAGTGTACTTTTTGTATTAGAAATGCACTTTTTAAAAGCTACTGAAGCCAGAGTCCAGACCACTGTACCTCAAAATAGGTCTTAGTTTCGTTTTCTGTAAAGGAGATTTCGGTTTCACTGTTACTTACTTATCTTTTTAGGCAATAAAAATAAGCTGTCATGTTTAAAGTCCTTGTATTTGTCTTATTTCCAGATATGGAGGTTAATCACAAACTACTTATTCTTTGGACCAGTTGGCTTTAATTTTTTATTTAACATGATCTTTTTGTATCCTTCACCGGGTTGTGCTGGTTCCCTTGGCAAGCGGAGCTGCAGAGTGCAGAAGTGTTGCTGTACCTGCTCACGGGAGAGGTTGAGTTCCTGGGAATTCAGCAATGCCAGCTTCACTGGTGTCATGAATGGGCTTCAAGGGGGTCTCCTTCTCAAGTGGTCGAGAGTTTTGCCAGTTAACTTTTGTGGTGTTAAAGAATTTGTACGAGCCTGATCCTTCAGGTTGGTGCTGACCTGGTGCAGAGAGAATTCCAGGTAACATTTTTGTCTCGGGGCTCCCCCTCTCTGCTGAAGTATCCCAAAAGAGCCGATTGATGCAGTAAATTGATAAAAAACTTCTAAGCTGATGTAGAATTGGATCGTTTTCTGCTTGGATCTGTGTTTAAACTCATTTGCAATGGAATTTTCCTGACCTGTGGCCTCAGATACCGCTACTGCCGCATGCTCGAGGAAGGCTCTTTCCGGGGTCGGACGGCAGATTTTGTATTTATGTTCCTTTTTGGAGGACTTTTAATGACTGTATCCTTTCTGTTGTAATTCCAAGCTCCTTTTGTAAAGCTAAAGATGGGTGAATGAGAACTGAAACCGTGTTGTTACTGTTACCTTAATACAGTTTGTTGCACAAGGAGTACAGATATTTGTTAGGGTAGTTTTGAATACTTTGGGATTTTTGCTGGGTTTTAAGGGTTTTTTTTGCTTGATCAGGGAAATGAGGTTATCAGGGGACTGCTCAAGTGTGGGATCATGCTCGGGTTGTCTATGAAGAATTAATTTATACTTTAATGAGGTTGTTTATGCTGCAGGTACCCCAAATCCTGCTGTAGCTGTTGGATTTGATGGACAGTCGTTTGATGTACTCACACCTGGGAAAGTGGAGTCACCAGCTGTGTGGAAAACATGGAATTACAAATTAAGATGTGAAATTATTGACCTCACAAGTGTTTCCTTAACGACCCATGCCAGCTCTTTGGGCTGTTTGTGAACTTGGTGTTCCTGGGCCAGGCATTCACCATCATGCTGGTGTACGTCTGGAGCCGCAGGAATCCCTACGTCCGCATGAACTTCTTCGGTCTCCTCATCTTCCAAGCCCCGTTTCTGCCCTGGGTATTGATGGGCTTTTCACTGCTTTTGGGGAACTCCATCATTGTGGATCTCCTGGGTGAGCAATGGCAGCAGTCACAAGGATCTGTTCCTCCTCATGTTTTACACGAAACAGGAAATGTTGGTGAATCTAAGGGCTAAATGCCCTAATGCTTGGTGTTAGTTCTTCTGGTGTATTTATACCAGGCTTTTCTGGTTTCTAACCATTGTAGCATGTTTTGTGCTGTGATAAGGATGGAAAGAGCTCCTGATGTTTTGGCTTTTTTATTGCTTGGAATCAGCCCTGATGCATTGTCTGACCATAGCATCAGCCTACTGAAATAAAATAGTTTATATTACTGTTTTATCAATTCTAATAGAGCCAAAACATCAGTATTTTTATAAATGACAAGGAGTTTTCCCTGTATGAATGTCTTGTAGTGTAAGTTAAGCTTTTTATCTGCTGTTAGCTTTCTTCCTTAGGTTTTGTATTTCTGTATCACCGTGTTTTCTGTCAAAGAACCATTGTGTGTTGTTTTCCTGAGAAGTCTAGTGTAAAGCATTTGAGAGTTGTGAAGGAGAAGTATTGAAAAATCACCATTTGGCTTTTGTTTCTATACCAGGCATTGCTGTTGGGCATATATATTTTTTCTTAGAGGATGTCTTTCCCAATCAGCCTGGTGGTGGGAGGCTCCTGAGAACACCGTCTGTCCTGTGAGTATTGGTGTCTGCTTTGGAAGAGACACGGAAAAAGTGCTTGTTTGGAAAACTCTTTGCAATCCAGTGACATCAGCTTCTGGTGAAGTGGGCAGAGACAGAATCAGGGGGTGTCTGTGCTTGCTTTTTTGTTGCCAAACAAGGAGCTTGCATTTGTCTAAGTGGGAACCAATAATTGGGAGAAGAGCTAAAGGATTTTACCTCTGGTTTCTCTGATAACACTTGTCAGGCTTTGCTGACAGTTTTTTGTTGGTGGCACCAAAGCTGTGTCCCCTGCTGGGTGTGAACAGTGACTGAGGTATCACATATAAGATAGCTAGTCTTTTTTTCTTCTGTAAGTCATCCTCACTTCACAATTTTGGGAAAAAACCCTCCAGTGTTTATAGTATTGAGTAGTGCTGCTCCCACTCAGTTCCCTCTTGTGTGGAGGCTCTAATCCCCTGTGGTGCTCTCCCAGAACAGCTCTGATGGTTGTTTTTCATAGAGTCATAGACTATCCTGAAGATGTCTGTCACAGAATATTTATCTCATAAATAGCAGAGGATGAACCTCATCAGTCTTGATTTGGGACCTCCTTCCTGGTGGTCCGAACGGGAGAGCAAGACTTGGGCATGAATCCCACTCCCTGGGCGAGCTGTTGTTGAGGGAGGTCACTGTTCCATGTGCAGCATGTGAGCAGTCTTTGATCCTGTTGTGAAAGCTGTATTTTGAAGGATGACCATCCTTTGTGTTTTGCAGGAAGGCGATATTTGACACGCCGGAGGATGACCCCAATTACAACCCCCTGCCAGAGGAGCGGCCGGGGGGGTTTGCGTGGGGAGAGGGGCAGCGCCTCGGGGGATAACCAGGGCCTGTGCCCAAACCCAGCCACCCCTGGGAGAGACTGGCCTGGATCCAGCCCCATGTGGGGACTCTCCTTCCCCAGCGCAGAGGGGACTCTTTGACAGCTCTATGGTTTGGAATACAAGCACTTTAGGACATGGCAGTCTCACCCGAGACACTTCCAGCGTCTTTCCCAATCAGGGAATTCATTGTGCTGGCCATCATCTAAATCCAGTGGAACCAAAAATTTAAAACTGGAAACCATTTCCTGTTGACTTCAGTTAACAAGGCCACACAAGTACTTGTTTAAAGTCATTTCTAAAGCGTTTTTTTCAAGTTATTTGATACACGAATCTCTATGGGAAACTTTACAGGGGACAAACCCAACTTTTTGGGTTTTAACTCATTTTTTTATTCTTGGATAAAACAACTACAAGGTGATTGAAAGGCTAAGTCACTATTTCAATGGCAAAAGGTTTTTTCATCTGAGGTGCTGCTGTCTCCAGTTGTCTTTGAATTGCAAGGAATACAACATGCAGCATAATGCAGTTTTTCACTCTGCCACTTGGGTTTTTGGAATGTTCTGCAGGCTGAGGCTACATTTTGGTGTATTTTTCCCCCAAGGACTGTGTGTTCAGGTGCCCAGTTTTGAGACTGGTGGTTAAATAGGTGTGCCTGCAAAATCCACCCCCATGTGCCCTCTGCTGTTACTGAATGACTTGCAGCACCAGGGAAGGAAACTTGTCTGGAGTCAGGACTCAAATGATGATGAGTTGAATAAAATGTCTTGT
The DNA here is from genome assembly GCA_013397815.1 of Aleadryas rufinucha. Classification (NCBI taxonomy): domain Eukaryota; kingdom Metazoa; phylum Chordata; class Aves; order Passeriformes; genus Aleadryas; species Aleadryas rufinucha. Next base: position 4,297 of record VZTH01019003.1, read on the forward strand.
GGATCCTTTTTGGTTAATCCTCTCTATGATCCTGTAGTCTTGAGGCAGCAGGTGAAAAAGCAGAGGCTGGAAAAAGCAAGTCCTTGAAGAGACAGGGATGACTGAAGCTTTTTCCACAAGTGTCTCACAGCTGCAGGACACAGGATTGTCTGCTCAGGGTGTGACATCCATGGTCTGTGGATGAAATTTGTTGTGGGAGAGCCAACACAGCCCAGTGACACTGAGTGGGATTTAGCTTAAAGCTACATTGATTGTAAATATCTCTGAGGGCCCACATAGGAATTTGGAGCTCAATTTAGCCCATCATGGTTAGTTGTTCTTGAATTGCCATAGAAAGTGCTGAGTGGGTTTTTATTGATTATATCATAATAGATAAAGAGAGTTAAAGCTGCATCTTAATTCAAAATTTAAGAGAATGGGCTCACCCAATGTGATTATCTCATTTAGTCTCAGATTTTGTTTTTAAAAACTGGCTACAAGTTTTAATTTTTTTAATTTATAGTCCAGGAGAGGAATGTGTGGGGATCTCAGGGGAAATGCTTTGTCCACAAGGGGTATGTTAGATTCTGATAAACAAAATGTGTGAGGTAATTTGTATCTGCATTTTTATCTGTTAAAGTATAAGAACTTACAGGAGCTTTGGGGAGTTTTACAGGTTTTTTGGTCTGTTTTTGGGGGTGGTTGTGATTGTTTCTAGAACAGACTTTTAGTGCTCCTAGAGAGCAAGAATGAAAGTGTTTTGGACAATATTGCTTCAGCATAGGCTGTGAGGCAGGAATTAGATGAAAACCTTATTTTGGGGTTTTTTTTTAGTTCAGTGTTTGAGAACACCTCCGTAGCTTGTTACTGGGACAAGTCATGAATGGGATCATGTCCCAGCCGTGCCTGCAGCCGGCTCTCTGTCCTTTTTGGCTGCATTTGGCTGCCCTTTGGGGGCCGTGATTTTTCCGAGGGTCTCCGGCCTCGAGGGTCCCCGGGACCCGGGAGCAGTGCAAATGGCGGCGGGGTCGGGACTACAACTCCCAGGATGCTCCGCGCGATGACGTCATCAGGGCGCCAAGGAGCCCGCGGAGCGCGGCCCTGAGGGGCCGGGCCGGGAGCGGACGGAGCCGCGGGACAGCCCCGGCGGGACGGGACGGGACGGGACGGGACAGGGCAGCGAGGGGCGATGGCTCGGGACAGCGAGGGGCCTCCGGCCAAGCGGTTCAAGGCAGCGCCCCCCGGCACGCAGCCCCAGAGCGCCGCGCCGCCCGCACACGTGCAGCGCCGCTCCCTGCCCATCTCCGGAGCCCGCGGGCCGCTGCTGGCCCGGCTGCGCCGCCTCGACAGCGCCGTGCTCATCGGTGAGGGCCGGGCCGGGCCGTGCCCCACCGAGCGGCGTGCGCTGGGAGAGGTGCCCAGAAACCGTCTGGGTGTAAATCTGAAATGTGGTGAACTAGGAATGTAATGATTTTTGTGCTTTGGCTGGTTAAGGCAGCTGGGGACTTCGCTTTTATGGGGAAGGCAAAAGTATTTCCCCCTCCTTTCCTTTCGCTATCTGCCTGGAGTTCAGTCAAAGCCAGATGGCAAAACTCTCCTCTTCAGAAGTCTTCTCAGTTACGTTTTCAGGGTTTTTCACTGATTTTATTATGCCTTCTGTAAGTCCAAACTAATAACCTTATTGTCAGACTTCCAGGAACTGAAGACATACAACTTCCCACCTGGTGGTCTAAAGACTTAGCATTTATTGGAATTAAATTAAAAATGCTTTGCGTCTCACTCCTATTAATGTCACACCACAGACACTTCGCCTCCAGAGAGGCTGAAATATGTTTCTAAACCAGAGTGTGGCTGGAGAGCACCTGGGCAGAGGGAGCTCTGCAGAGGAGTGGCCCAGCAGCAGGAGGAGGGTGCTGGGTTCTGTCTTTGATCTGCCACTGCTTTGTGCTGGGATTTTTTCTCCCTGTCTTCAGCTTCCCCATCCTGAAATAAGGCTTGTCCTGAAATAAAAAACCGAGTTTGACAATGCTATAAAAGGTGGAGGGGAAAAACCCTATTCCCTTGATGTTCCTCAGGAGAAACGGGCTCAGGGAAGACCACTCAGCTCCCTCAGTACCTGTATGAAGTAGGAATTGGCCACCCTGGCGTCATCGCTGTGACCCAGCCCCGCAGGGTGGCAGCTGTCACCCTGGCTGCCAGAGTCGCCGAGGAGAAGAGGACAGAGCTGGGGAGGCTGGTAGGTTGATGTACTGATTCATTTTGGTTTAGTGCTGCAGTGGGGATGGGGCCCTCTCAGGCTTTAGTGTGTAGGATAATAACCAGCCAGAGAGGGGTGATAGTTTTAATTTCATGATTAGTTTTGGGTGCCACAATATAACAAGGATGGAAAGGTGTTAGAGAGTGCTCACAGGAGTGACACGAAGATGGTGAATGGTCAGGAGGGGCCACGTAATGGGAATGGCTGAGATCACTTGGTCTGTCCAGCTGGAGAAGTGGAGAATTTGGTCAAACCTCACCGAGGTCTGCAGCTTCCTCCTGAGGGGCAGCTCCAATTTCTGCTCTCTGGGACCAGGGACAGGACCTGAGGGAATGGCTGGAGCCGTGTCAGGAATATCAGGGAAAGGTTCTTCCCCCAGAGGGGGCTGTGGCACTGCCCAGGCTCCCCAGGGAATGGGCACGGCCCCGAGGCTGCCAGAGCTCCAGGAGTGTTTGGACAATGCTCCCAGGCACAGGGTGGGATTGTTGAGGTGTCTGTGCAGGGCCAGGAGCTGGACTGGATGATCACTCTGGGTTCCTTCCAGCTCAGGATATTCTGTGGTTCTATAATTAAAGGAATGGAGAAGAATGGCTCTTTACCTGCCCCATGACAGGATGGGCGTGGTCTGTCTCTGTGGTATTGCACTTCTTGATTATTATCTGAGTTCTTCCATTTGAAAAAATACTGATTCATGAATAAAATAAGAAATATTATGCTTTCTCCCGCTGCTCCCTGTATCAGAAGGCACTGTGAGGGAGAGCAGAGTGCTGAATCTGTGCAGGTCTGTGGGAGAAAAGCAGAGAAGGACTTCCCCTGCATAAAATCCTTGGGGAGCCTGGAATCACTTCTAGCAGGTGGAGGAAGGAAAGGAAACTTGGGGGCATTTGTGATGAACTTCTAGTTAGGAAGAAGCCAACTAGAGATGTTGAGAGTACCCTTTGGGTGGCTTGTTAGATTTGGAGGATGACCTGCTCACAGACAGCAGACAAACTGCTCACAGACAGCAGACAAACTGCTCTGCTTTCCAGAGCCTCCACACACTTCTGGTTGGCTCTGTCTGATGCAGTGACCAGGGGCTTTGTAGTCCTTCCCTGTGGCACGATGGCAGTGAGGAATGCCAGTCTTTGTGCCCTGTAATCCCCCTGTGACCCCTTCCCCAGGTTGGCTACACGGTGCGCTTCGATGACTGTTCGTGCGCCGAGACCAGGATCCGGTTCCTGACGGACGGGATGCTGCTCCGCGAGGCCATCGGGGACCCTCTGCTGCACAAGTACGGCGTGGTCATCCTGGACGAGGCCCACGAGAGGACCGTCCACACCGACGTGCTCTTCGGAGTGGTCAAAGCTGCACAAAAGAAGCGAAAGGAGCGGGGCCTGCGGCCACTGAAAGTGCGTTCATCCGGGGTGGCAGCGAAGGGCAGGGTGGAGCTGGGCTCTGAGTGCTCTCAGCATCTCCTGGGGCCTTCCACAGTGTTTGGAATTTTCAGCCTGGACCATTTTTCTGTTCCTAAAAAGTCCCTTTAAATCTGAATAGTTAAGAGTGTCCGACTTATGATGTGGGAGCCTGATAGCACACCTCTGAATAAGGTGTCTGGTCACCTCCATGATACCTTATCTGGTCACCTCCATGATACCTTTTTTCCACAAAAGCCCCTTGGGTGTGAGCTCTAGACTAGACAGAGTGCTGGGGAGGTTTTGGCACTGCTGCTGAGAGCACTCATGGTGCAGGAGCTCTGGCTGGGGGACAGCTGTGGGACATGCTCATTCCCAGGAAGGGCACTGCACATAGGATGGGTGGACATCCCAGAAATTTGTGTGAAAGCATGTTGGCTTTGTTCAGGGCCCTGGCAGGGTCCTTGCATGGCCTCGTTCTACAGACCAGCTCATTCTATCACAGCAGCATTTTCTGCTTGTATTGAAAAGCTGATGGCTTTAATGGGGGGAAATCATTCTTTTCTGTCCCAAACGCTGTGAGCTGTTCTGAGCATGGTTCTCAGGATCCAGAAGCTGACTTTTGGCTGGTCCTGACTTGTCAGTGTCCAGCTGGATGGAAGCTGCAGTGCTGACCCGTCCTGTGCTCCCATTGAAGGTGATCATCATGTCAGCCACCATGGATGTTGACCTGTTCTCCCAGTATTTCAATGGAGCTCCTGTCATCTACCTGGAAGGCCGGCAGCATCCCATTGACATCTTCTACACCAAGGAGCAGCAGAGTGACTACCTGCAGGCAGCACTGGTGTCCATCTTCCAAATCCACCAGGTGTGGGGGTCTGGCCAGGCTTGTGTCCCTCTGGGGCCAGGGATTGGTGTTTTGTGCCTGGTGTTTAACTGCCAGACACCTGGGTTGTTGTGTTGTGTTGTTTCATTAAACTGCTTTTAGTGCTTTGAAGCTGCTGCTGCTGTTGGGATTTGGGTTCTGTACACCCAGGCTGGAGCTGAAAGGAGACTGCTAAGCAAAGCTCTGTGGTGTCAGCTCATGCTTAAAACCTGAATGTTCCCCTCACCTGAGTTCTCTGTGCTTAGGTGCTTGCTGGCTCTCTGCCTGTCCTGGACAGTTATTTGAGGACACAGCAATTCCTGCATCCTTTTGACACTCAATCCCTGAAAATGTGATTGACTCTGTCTCTGGTGAATCCATTGGGAATTCTGGCTGTTGCATACCTTGCACCACGTGTGTCTTTTCTTTCTTCTTTGCCTGCTTCACTGACTTGCTGCCACATCTCATGACCATCTCAGTTCTCCTTTCCTATCCAAACCTTCCTAACTTGCTTTTTCCTCTGGCTCCAGGAAGCTCCTGCATGCCAGGACATCCTGGTGTTCCTGACTGGTCAGGAAGAAATTGAAGCAATGACCAAAACCTGTCGAGACGTTGCCCAGCATCTCCCCGAGGGCTGCCCACGGATGACAGTGCTGCCCCTTTATGCTTCTCTGCCCCATTCCCAACAACTCCGTGCCTTTAAACCTACCCCTGAGGTGAGGGAATGGGATGGGTGAATGGAGCAGTTTGTTTGCTTTCATGAGTCTTTGGAATGTGGAATTTAAGGGGCTAAAGCAGCCTGTACTGATAGTAAGCAATAGTCTCCATTGGCTTTAGGCTGAGTGGTTCCAGTGTGATGTAAGACACTGCAACTGTGATGGTTTTAACAGATGCACCCAGTAAGTCATGGGGGATCATAAAAAGAAGGAAGGACTAGAGGGAGTGAAAAGGGCACAGGAATTGAAATTTCCCCCATTTCACAGGAATTTTTTGTCCATATCACAAAAAAGCCACAGCAGCTAATGGGGGAAGTACTGAGAAAGCTGAAAACCTGGGAATGTTTGTCAGGGACGTAAGAAAAGGAATTTGTGTTGCTTCAGGCTCTTTTGTACCTGCTCAGCAGATGAATGAGAACACAAATGTTGTGCCAGAAATGAAACCAAAATTGTTGAAAGATACATTGAGAACAGCTGTTCTGGTGCTGTATTTTGTTGCAACTGCAGGCACATGTTTTAGAAGCTGATTAGAAACTGGAGATCCCCTTAGTTTCTGAGAGCTGGCATAGCAAGCACGGCATGTGCTCACAATGTGGGGCAGGGCTTGGCCCACCCTGGCCAAAAGCAGCCGAATTTGTGTGTTGCAGCTGCTCTGAGGTGGCCTTGGCCTGGGTTTGATCTGTCCTTCCTCCCAGGGCTGTCGCAAAGTGATCCTCTCCACCAACATCGCAGAAACCTCCATCACCATTGCGGGGATCAAATTCGTTGTGGACACAGGCATGGTCAAAGCCAAGAAGTACAGCCCTGGTGAGGAATTCTGAGGAGGAACAGGGCCAAGATTGGGTTTGGGTTTGTAGAAGTTACTGGAGGCCCTAAGCCCCACTGACAGAGGATTTCAGACACCCTCTGTGCTGTTTAAATTAATGTCCCAGGTTTTGGGTGTGGGGTTTGGTGGTGGTTTTTTTGAGTGTCAGCCATGATGAGGTAAAAAATCTGTCAAATGTGAATCTTCTCTTCATGGGCACAGCATGGGTTAGTTCACTGTGCTTCAGGGTGCTGAACCAAGTGAGCTCTGAGCAGTGTTTGAATGGCAAACCCTGGGAATTCTTACTGTTAATCCTCCAAAGCTGTGCCTAGCCCAGGCACTGAGTGAGGTGATGCTTTTCCATGCCCAGACACCGGCCTGGAGGTGCTGGCAGTGCAGCAGGTGTCCAAGGCCCAGGCTTGGCAGCGCACGGGGAGAGCAGGGAGACAGGAGAGCGGCATCTGCTACCGCCTCTACACAGAGGAGGACTTCGAGAAGTTCGATGAAATGACAACACCTGAGATACAGAGGTGAGGACAGAACCATCACACTCCTTGCCACACCTCTTGTACAGCTGGAGCTGTGGGAAGAACTGAGCAGCAGAACTGGATCTAGGGGCTGGTGGGGTGACTTCAGAAAAATGGAAATGTGGGGACTAAACGGAAAAAGTGGGGAACATTTGCTCAGGGTGGACAGTTGGGCACCGAGTCTCCAAACACATAAGGCAGTAGTTCTCCTGACTGTCCTCCAGATCTTGGACTTGCCTCTTCCTGGTTTAGGAAGTAAGGCTTCACCAGCAGCATCAGACTAGTCTCTGTCAAGCTGCAGCACAGGCCTGAGGCTCTATCTCAGCTTCTATGAAAAAAAGAATAAAAGAAGAGAACTATGTCAGTTGTTTTTTCTGCCTATGCAGGTGTAACCTGGCCAGCGTGGTGCTTCAGCTCCTGGCCCTGAAAATTCCCAACGTGCTCACCTTTGACTTCATGTCCAAACCATCTCCTGGTAAGTGGCTACAAAGGCAGCCTTGGGGAAAAGAGCAGGAAGCAGTCTTGAGTCATGAAGTACATGAAGGTGTGCCCTGACTGCCAAGGGAATCCAGAGTAAATTGGGAAAGGTGCTTGTTCTCCTGGACAGAGGAGAATAAACCACATTTTGGGATCCTGATTTCTCTGAATGGAAAGTGCTTGTCCCTCTGGCCAGGGGAGGGAGGCAGTGATGGAACCAGCTGATCCTTCACACCCCTCAGTGGGAGGCAGGAGGCCTCAGAGCCCAATGTCCTTGTTTTGGCAGATGCTATTCAAGCAGCAATTGATCAGCTGGAGCTGCTGGGAGCTGTGACACAAAAGGAAGGTCAGCTTGTCCTGACCCCCCTGGGAAAGAAAATGGCAGCCTTTCCACTGGATCCAAAGTTCTCCAAGGTAAAAACTGCAGAAAAATGAACTTTTTTTAATCTCATGTACTCACCTCTGTACTGTTGGTGTTTCTCTTTCAAACTCCTTAAACAAAGTGTGAAATTTGGGGTGTTTGCAGCTATACTGGTGTATTTGCTGTACAGTAATGTACATAATTTACAGCCCTTGTGCTGGATTGCTTGTCATTTGTTGTTTAATTCAGGGAAGTTTTTTAAAAGATAATTTCTTTCCTCTGGCACCTCTGAAGGTGAACAAGGCAAATTTCCTTGCAGTTCTCAGGATTGTTCAGCAGGTCCATGATGTTTCTGTTGCTGTAGTTGGTGTCAGTCACTGTGTTTGTACTGGTTATGCACTGGTCAGTCTCAGGAAGGAGCCTGGCAGCTGCTGTTAAAGGTGCTGGGTGAGCCCATCAGAGCATTTACTGCTGTTCCTTGGCCCAGATGTTTGTGAGATTGTCCTAAGCAATGTTTGGGCAAGTTCCTGGGCTGCCAGGGAGCAGAAAGATCTGCCCAGATGAAGTGGATTTGGTGGACCAAAGATGAGTTTTGTTGTGTCTGTGCAGGCCATCCTCGTGTCCCCCAGGTTCCACTGTGCAGAGGAGATCCTGACCATCGTGTCGCTGCTGTCGGTGGACAGTGTCCTGCACAACCCCCCTGCCCAGAGGGATGAGGTGCAGGCTGTCAGGAAGAAATTCATCTCCAGTGAGGGGGATCATCTGACCCTGCTCAACGTGTACAGGGCCTACAAGAACGTCAGTGGGCACAAGGTGGGGTGATCTGAGGGTGCCAGGGCTGTGTGAGCTCATGGGGTGAGGAGTTCTCAGCAGAGAGCAGAGTGACACCTGCATCTCCCATGGCTGGTGCCACAGGCATCCTCCAATGCAGAGAGAAAAGAGGGCTCATCCTTTACAGCTGGGGAATTGGAGGAAGTTCAGGTAACAGAGGTTCCTACAGAAAGCTCTAGCAAAGCTGGTCATCAGAACTCTGTGGGGCCAGTTCTGTAATCACAGCCAGGTCTCTTCCTTTCGGGTTCCAGCTGGAAACGGGAGGGAGTGGGAGAGAGTTGAGACTTGATGGTGAATACCTGGACGTGCTCTGTGACAGGATTCATTGGAAAAACACTGAGCATATGTAAAAGCAGATTTGGATTTATCCTACCCTATCAACCCCTCAGACAGATTTGTGGCTCTGTGAACTCATGCACCCATTCCTTGCAGCACCTGTCATTCCTGCCTCATTTGTTTTCACCACCTGTGGGATAGCAAGTGCTGTTCTGCAGCTCTTGGTGGCCTTGCAGAGCAGCTCTGAGTGGGAAAAGAACCACCACCATGCTGTTTCTTAGCACTGTGGGAGGGAATTAGACATAGGAGAGTAAAGGGGGGTAGAAATATGACCAGGAAAGGGGTCAGCACCTTTTCTCTGAGGCAGATTGTCAGGGGGATTCTGCTTTTCATGGTATCCAAAGGTGGTCATGCTCCTGGGGTGAGGAAATATCCCCTTCTAACTCCTGGTGTCTCTGCTGCAGGGATGGTGCAGAGAGAACTTCATCAATGGCAGGAACATGAAGCTGATGGCAGAAGTCAGAGCTCAGCTCAGGGACATTTGTGTAAAGGTAACTTGCTGCCATATTCTATTTCTCTGTTTCACCTGTTGGTATTTTCCTGTTTGTCCCCACACTGATGTTACTGTGCACCAAGTCCCAGCAGTGACAAAATGTGGGGTTGTTTTCACTCTCCTATAAATAGGTGGGTAAAATTCCTCACTGTGCAGTTGCATCCCAGAATCTTAAAGCTGCAGGGCATGGTGGGTCAAGGAGAAATGGGAACCTCTGAGAAGGTTCCTCAGGGAGGGGACAGGTTTTGCTAAGGGTTTTTCCTGCTCTAGTGCAGGTGGGACTGTGCTGTGTTTGCTTCAGGGTGCTGCCAGCCTCGGCAGCCTGTGCTGGCTGTCTTCTTCATGGAGTCAGGCATTCAGTGTGGCAGCAGCTTCCCCTCAGCGCTGTTCCTGCTGGGCACAGCGTGGGAGCTGCTGCTGAGCCCCTGCCAGTCTGTAGTGACATGGGAGCCATCCCCTGGGGTGTCATTTGTGAGTGCTGGTTGGCCTCGCTCCCAGAAGGAGAGTGACGATCCATTTTGTTGGCTCTTAGTGTGGGTTAGCCTAGGCCCCCAGGTGTTCTGGCACGGGAGAACCCCCCAGGATTCCTGAAGAGAGCCCAGTGAAGCGGGGCCGTGTCCCCCCGAGGGCGCAGGTTGTCCTTGCTCACTCCCGTGTCTCCCAGCTGTCGATGCCTCTCGAGTCCTCGCGCGGGGACACGGCGAGCGTGCGGCGCTGCCTGGCCCACAGCCTGTTCATGAACGCGGCCGAGCTGCGGCCCGACGGCTCCTACGGCACCCTGGACTCGCACCAGGTGGTGGCCATCCACCCGTCCTCGGTGCTGTTCCAGTGCAAGCCGGCCTGCGTGCTGTACACCGGGCTGCTGCGCACCAGCAAGTGCTACATGCGCGACCTGTGCGTGGTGGACGCCGAGTGGCTGCACGAGGCCGCGCCCGATTACTTCCGCAGCAAGCTCCGGACGGCCGAGAACTGACCCGTGGATGTTGGACCAGCCAGCTCAGGGGGTTCAGCTTCACCTTAAAAGGCTTATTTTTTAAATTTTTTTTAATGAATGTATGTATAACCAGGTTTTATATAGGCAGAGTAATTTGCGTGTGCTTAAGGAAGGGGATGGGTATTTATTGAGATTGGATTTGTATGCTTTTTCCAAAATAAAGAAGTGATGGTGAAAATCCAAATCCTGTGTGTTGCTTTGTGAGGCACAGAACAAATGATCATGGGACAGTCCAGGACCAGTCCTGGTGTTGTCAATTCTCAGGGGAGTGTGTTCATTGTCAGCAGTCTGGGCTTAAAGGTAAGATGTGAGGGTGGCACAGTGAATCTGTGCTTCCTGTGCAGAGTGGACTCTGCCATTTACATGTGCAGTGCTCAGACACCTGCATGGAGTTGGGAGTTAAAATTCTGGTCCTTTGCTGGGGTGGTATCAATCTGATGGGGTGGGGTAGATGCTCTCCTTGCCCAGCCTTGCAGTGAGCAGCAAATGGGCCTTCTGTGCTTCTCCTCAATGCTGGGCACTAGTGCCAGCTTTTGGACAAAGGGAAGGGTTGCTGCCAGGAAACATTGCCTTAGTCAGTCTTTCCTCTAAAAGGAAAGACTTTCCTCAAGGAGCAAAAAAAAACCCCAAACATTCATTTTTTTTCTTTTTCTGAGACCACCCTGCTCTGGCCTGAACACTGGCAGTCCTAATTAGGAGTGGGATGATGTCTAGGATAAAACCTGTGCCTGTCTCCCACATTCCTAAAGCTCCCTCTGTGCGTTCACCCGCAAAGGGGCCTGTGCTGGTGCTCTGTCCGTGCCATCCCTGCCCATTCCATTGCCGGGGATCCCCGGAACCAGGCAGCCCGTTGGCGCTCTCCCTCCTGCCGGGGCCGGGACTCGAACCCTCGGATCGGCCGAGGCGGGACGCGAACCCGCGGC